>PVJC01009351.1:0-46089 GCA_004026665.1 Murina feae
CAGCTTGGATGCTGGCCTGAGGGCTGTTTTCAGGCTTTCAGGCTGCCCACAGCTCCCACTGACCCAATGTCCCAGCAAGGCTGGCTGGAAGCAGGTTTCTGAGGTTTATTTATCTTCTATAATTGATACACTGTTACTTTAAGGCGAGGCCTAGGCAGGCAACAAAGCCTCCTGTTGGCTTCAGCTCCGTGGCTTCTATAATTGAAAGAATGTAGCCTTAGTAGACTCTAGGCAGGCAGTTTCCTCCATCGTTGGTGCAATGGAAGCCTGCTGTTTGCTTCAGCTCTGAGGCTTCTATAATTGAAACAATGTTGCAACTATGATGTTGCCTGAGCCCAGAGAAGCCCAGCCGGCTGGCAGACAGTTTATTCCTAGTGCAACGGAAGCCTGCTGTTTACTCTAGCTCTGTGACTGCCGGCCTCCATCTTGGATGGGTTAATTTGCATACAGCTGCTCTGATTGACTGGTGGGCATGGCTTAGGCATCCCGTAGAAAAGGTAAATTTCAATATTACTCTTTTATTAGATTAGATTGCATAATAACATATGTATACTTATCAAAGCAAAAAAGAAAAAGAAAGAGAGAGGAAGGACTTTTAAATAGAAGAAAAAGATTTTACAGTGAGAAATACATACAATGAATTTAAAAATATATGGAAATATGTCACTTACAGTGGCAGATTAAGTATATTTTTCTAATACATGAAGAATTTCAAATGCATAAAAAAGTGACCAACAATTATAAAAATGGATCAGCAATTTCATTCCTAAAAAATATTGGCATATGTGTAAAATGACCTATATACAATAGTACTTATTGTAGAGTAGATGTATTGGCTAAACATTAAAGATAGCCAAATATCTGTCAATTGAGAAATGGTTATATATATATATGGGGCATCCAACTCTGGGGTATCGTGTATCTCTGTCAAAAGAATTAGGAAGTTCCCTACATTGTTACTAGTATATGTAAATCTATGCAACTATGTGAGTCTATGCAGCATATATCAATAAAGGAATAAAGCAAGATACAGAACAATATGCATAGAATACTATCCTTTACGCATAAAAGGTATAATGATAAGAATCTATGTTTCTAAAAATCTCTGAAAGATAATAGTAAGTGCCTATGCATGGGGAGAACTAGGCACATGGGAAGATGGGGTAAGAGGAATACCATTCACTCTATACTTCATTTCCTCTAAATTTTGAATCATATTCAAAAATAAACAAATTGAATTTAAAAGACTGAAATAAAATTCATATAGCTATAACCTAGCAATTGCACACATCCAAAGGGAAGTATGCAGAATGATGTTTATTGCAGCATTTTTCTAGTAGTAAAAAAAGTACAAAGAGAAAGAAATACTTATCAAGAAAGGGATGGTTAAAGTGATTTTGAATACTATGCAGCAGTTTAAAAGAGCTGAAAGTAAATGAAGTACTAACACAGAATGATCTTCAAGACATATTTTTGAGCAAAAACAATTTGAGAATAAGGCATTTGTATATTGTAATACAATTTATGTAAAAGCACAAAATTGAACACACAGACACATATACTCACTCGCATACATGTGCATAAATGCATGGAAATAGTTTTGAAAGGGTGGATACAAAATCCTAACAGTAGTTACTTCTGGGAGAAGACCCACATTGAATTGGGAAAGAATAGAAGAGGGTCAAGAAGTCTAGCTTTTTCAGTATCTGAATTTTTATAAAAATATACTAATATTTTACTCATGTCATAGTTATAATAAAAATAATAAAAGATCTCAAGAGGGTAGGGCTTTGGGTAATTTGTAACCATTTTGGAGACTTTGGAACTTTGCTTCCCCAAGGCTAGGGATGAAGAAATAGTTTTCCCACCCAAGGTGGCTCCTTGGTTGAGTGTTGATCTATGAACCAGGAGGTCGGGGTTTGATTCCACATGCCTGGATCGGGTGCTCGATGTTTCTGTTTCTCTCTCCCTCTCCCTTCCTTTCTGAACTCAATAAAAAAATTTTTTTAAAGTGAATAGTTTCTGTGAAAACATTCCTTTTCTTCTCCAAATTTAAATAATCCAGTGTTGAGAATCCACAGTACACTTTCTATACTCTGTCACTGTTGGGGAATATGATGTTCATATGAATCAAATATTCTGGTAGGTGAGGAGATACAGAGAAATAAAAAGTCAAGAGGTGGATGCATGTAGTGACCACATGGCTTTCTGATTTACTGAGAATGGGAAAGAAGACATCAGCATTAGTAATAAGCCACTATTTATTGAGTGGTTTCTTTAGGGCTAGGCACTGTGCTGGTATTTTACATATGCTTGTGGTCTCATTTAATCTTCACAATATCTCCTAAAGCTGGATATTATCCCCATTTTATATGTGAGGAAATTGAAGCTTAGTGAGATATTATGTAGCTTACCCATGGTCACAGTGCTAATATGTCCTTGTGAGACTCAAAACCAGGGCTAACACTGAAGCCTGTATTCTTCCCTCGTTCCATGCTGCCCCCTCTCCAATAAAACACACTTAACATGCAACTATATGAGTAAATTTTAATCTGCTTCTTGATTTCAGCATTTCAGGAATCCCATTATGAGCTTCCATTACCAGGGCACTAGTGAAGCATGAAATAAATGATGGCTAATTGGAGATATCTGGTTGACAGAAAGCAGAGTAATACTGCATTTATAGGAGTGAGTGCTTTTATAACAGATAACAGTGCAACAAAATCACAGGTGTGATTTGGGCATAGCTTCTTTTTTATTTATTGATCTGCATACTCAGAAGGCCTTTTTATCTCCCATATACAGATTTTAAATTTCCTGTCATTTTTAGCACCAATATCAGACCTTTCATCCCTGTTTATCATCCTATAAATATTGTTTAGATACATGAGGCAGTTTCCCCCTTCTGGAATCTCCTAGCAAAAAATCAGATCTCTTAACCCGAATTAACACATGCAGAATTTAGGCGTGCTGCTCCAGGGCTTCCTGGAATACACCTTTGGTTATAGATTATAAATGCCATTTAGAGAAACCACAAGATGGCTCCTGAGTGTCTAGTAAACTTCAACAACCACCTGAGCGATCCCTCCATGAGACTGCATAAAACAGAAATAAAGAATGGCAAATAACCCATTGACTATGCACTTTCTCTCCTGCTGAGAGCAGAATGCAATGCAATGCAATTTCAGTACTTACATGCCTCTGGGGAAAACAGACCCCTGGAAATGACCAAGTGCAGCACCAGAGAAATTCCTAGATCTGTGCTATGCTTGGTATCATAAAACCCATGCAACCTTAGACTTCCTTTTTGAGTACAATGGAACTGGTAATTTTGTTTTGTTATATTATCCACTGAGCATAATGATAATGGGTCACATGCAATTTAAGGAAAAATGAAGTCTAATAAGAAAAATCTCTAATAAATACTAACAGCATCTCATTTGTATTGTTTTTGGTCTAATCCTTCCATTAACATTTGTTTTTACATATTAAATGATCTGCAATAAGTTGAAACTGAAGATGGCAGTACAAATTAAAACACACATTCCTATAACATATGCATTGTATGACTGCTTGCATGATTCTTCCCTCAGGCAGGAGCGAGGAGATACAGCACATTCAACGGGGTGGTACTAGCATGTAGTGGGAGGTGCTTGATTTTAGACATGCTCATCAGGAAAGATGCTCAGTGTAGAAATGGACCACATTAATAACCAGGGATGGAAGCAAGTCAATGAAAAACAGAGTCTGAAGTTTTGAATTCAGCCCTAAGAAAAAGATACATCTATCCCCTCAAGCCAGGCTTCTTCTGGGCCAGTGTCGGAGGGTGGAGAAGCTTAGGGAAACTCTGGTACCCAAGCAAAAGCATGCAGGGAGTTCTAGGCAGTGTTAGCTGCCCATCGAGGACAATGTGGTGGGGTGAGATAGAACTAGGGGAATGTTTTCAGAAAGCTGTTATTATTAGACTGGAGGCCCAAAATTTGTGCGAGGATAGGCCCTTGCAGCCCTGGCTGCCTCAGCCCTCATGGCCCCTGGCAGCCCGCCCACTGGTCGTTCTGAAAGGTCATTCTGGAAGGTCATTTTGCCATCTGGTCTAATTAGCATATCAGCTCTTTATTATATAGGATATGTGCCTCTCATGCCTTCATAAGGATCTCCTAGGGAACATCCACAAGGTAAATATGCTACGTACCTACTTCCAGGGATTCTGATTCAGTGGGTCTGGGGAGACATCCTGCATGTGTTATTTTTAATAAGATCCTTGAATGATTCTTGTACACAAGAATTTGAAGACCACCGTGTTAAGGGGTCTCTTTTCCCAAGTCCCCTTGGTCATGAGGTTTAGGAGAGTAGGGACTATTTACAAACCCTGCTGACTAGTGGCATGGCAGTCGCAAAGGTCTTGCCATGTCAGGCCCTCAGTGGTTTCTGAGAAGGACTACACAGGCTACAGGAGGCTGAGTTATCATGAAGAATTTGCTGTGCAAGACACTGTGCTGTGTGCAGAGATGGTAAGGACCCCTGCCCTCAAGGCATTTACAGTTTAGATCAAGACTGCAGACAGAACTCAGATAAAGCATCGAAGTACTGCAAGTGCTCTGAAACCCGGGGACACAAAGAGCTTGACCATTGCGGGGTGGGGGGGGGCCTTCCTAAAGCAACATAAGGCTTGGACAAAGGGCTGGCCAAGGTGTAGAGAATGGGGCTTCCCAAAAGTGTTGTCCAGAGTTTGTATTCTTGGGTGGTATCCACTGATTGGTAAATGGTGAAGAGGAGAGAAGAGCATCAGATGACCCCCAAAGTTTTTGGCCTGAGTACCTTTGTGGCAGGAACATCCATATTCTGAGGAATGGTTTGGGAAGAACAAATTTGATCAGCCATGTTGAACATGAGCTCTCTGTGTCTGCAAATGGAGTTGCTCTAAGTTATGAATCAGTAAACTTTCACTGTAAAGGGGCCAGATGGTTTTTGCTGTGACTACTCAACTCTGTCATTGTTAACACGCAATAGGTGAGCAAATGAGCATGGCTGTGTTCCAATAAAACTTTATTTACAAAAGCAAGTGGTAGGCCAGATTTTGCCCATCTGCCCTAGTTTTAAACTCCTGCTGTAAATGTAAGAATGGAATGGCAGATAAATATACATATTGACCTCTACATGTTTGTGTACATAGAATATTTCTCTGCAGTCACAGAATCATCACACTTATTCTATACAAACACTGCATTTCAAGGCTAGTTTAACAAAGAATTTTCATCCTTCCAAAAACCACTCAATGATTACCCATTTATAAAAAGTTAAATGTGGAAATTTAAATTAAACTACAAGATATGTTTTGTATTCGCTGATTCAGCAAAATTTTAAAAATCTGGCAGTATTAAGTACTGGCAAAGTTATAGAGAAAGAGAAACTCAAAAGTTGTTGTTTTTTATTGTTTGTTTGTTTCCTTTATTTTAATTTTATTTATGTTTTCCATCTCTGTTTATCCCCTCTATGTCTTCTGCCTCTATCCACCTCCCTCCCTGCTATCAAATACTCTTTTGGCCTGGCCAGTGTCTCAGTGGTGGAGCATTAACCTACAAACCAGAAGGTCAAGGTTTAATTCCTGGTCCTGGCACATGCCTGGGTGGTAGCTCAATCCCCAGTGTAGGATGTGCAGAAGGCAGTCAATCAATGATTCTCTCTCATCATTGATGTTTCTCTCCCCTCCCCTCTCTTTTTCTCTCTCTTTCTCTTATCTTCCTTCCTCTCTGAAATCAATAAACACACACACCCACACACACATACACACACAAACCAACAAAAAAACACAGCACCTATTTTGGTGAGAGTCTGAATTAGTGTATCTAGTTTAGAAAATAACTTGTTATTATCTAGTAAAATGTTTTTTAAAACATATTTTTATTGATTTCATAGAGGAAGGGAGAGGGAGAGAGAGATAGAAACATCAATGATGAGAGAGAATAATTGATCAGCTGCCTCATGCACACCCCCTACTGGGGATTGAGCCTGCAGCCTGGGCATATGCCCTTGACTGGAATTGAACCTGGGACCCTTCAGTCCGCAGGATGATGCCGAGACAAACCAGCTAGGGCAGTAGTAAATTTGATTATATGCAAACCGTAAGATCCAGCAAGTCAACTTCCAGGACTCTAACTCAGGAAAAAATGCTTGTACATGCTGAGATTTATAAGAGCTGCACTCATATCATTGTCTATAATAGCAAAATAAAATAAAATACAACAGCAACAACAAAACAGACAAAAAACTGGAAACAACCCAAATGGTTCTTTAAATGAAGTAGAATAACATTCAATATGGAGGAATCCATAAAACAAACTCTCTGAATAATACTGTATAATATCATTTTCATATCAAAAAATAAAACAAAACACTATGTTGAAAGGGTTTTTACATATGTGGCAAAACTGAAAAAAATCCCACATAGAAATGAAAAACTTAAAATTCAATGTTGCATTTACCACCAGTGATCGGTGGAGGCAAAGGAATCTAATCTGATAGGGAAGACTTAAGGGATTTATTTATTTCTAAGCTTGGTGGTAGGTACGCAGATTTTTTAAGTTATTTTGTTCAATACTTTACCTGTGATATTTGTTCCTTTGCAATGGAGCAAGCATTGCATGATAATGAAAAACAAGACAAACCAAAATCTTACTGAGTTTCGTTACCAATATTATACTTCTGAGAAATAATTAACTGAAGGGTATTCTTGTAAAAAGATGTCAGTTTCAGGGAGTGACTTCTTATCTGACTCGTTTTCTTTGCCAGTCATGTCACCTTTCCCAGTCACTGAAGGCCAGCTGCTTCCAGAGTTTCCTATGGGCACAAGGCCCTGGGGACCATGTGTAGCCCAGAGAGGGAGGAGTAACTGTGCAAGGTCATTTGAGTTCCCCATCTTAAGGAGAGCAAGTATTGTCTTTGGCGTAGGACAGAATGTGGTCAAATTTCTCCCTGTCACTCAGCAAGTGATCCCGCTGCCGTCTTTATATCCTCCCAGTCATCTGGGCTTAACAGGGACACTGTGTAGTGGTTTCGTGGGTGGAAGCCATTGCTACCGAATTTTTTATTTCTTGAATATCACTTTGTAGTGTCATGATTACAAGGCTTTGAAGAAGATAAATTCTCTGTCTATTCCGAGTATAAATGGGCACTTGAGATGAAACCATCTAGTTAATTTCCCCTCGTTGCCCGAGTAGAATCTGAATCCAAACCACAGCACAACCTAGCCCCTAAATCTCCATTAAAAACCACCTCGGGTCTTCTGGCAAAGCTTTATATAAAGTCAGCAGAGAATTATAAAGTCAAAAGTGAAAAATGGTACAACAAGAAAGAATCATAAAAAAATACTACATCAGTTAAATGTACTCAAAGGCAGTTTAGAGTGTTCTGGCACCAGTTCTTATTGATGCAAAGAATGTGATGTGTCAGGGCTGGGCACAAGCATGAAGGAAATGCTCTGAGCCTCACTCAGGAGCAGCTCTGTGAAGGGTGCTTTGCTGTCTTGCTGTTATACCAGGAATTTCAGGGACAGTATTCTAATTAGCCCAGTCTGGACATCTTCTGTTCAGTTTTCCCGGTGTGGTATATTTTTAAAATTAGATTTTTTTTTTCCTTCATGGAGATAAACCTATGGGCTGCATAAATTGGTCATTGGTACTTTTTAAGCATCCGTCTCTTTGGAGTCACCCCATTGCTCTGCTTTTTTTATATTCACACTAGAAGCCTGGTGCATGAAAATTTGTATACTTCGGAGATGGGGGTTCCTCAGCCTGGCCTGCCCCCTCTCACAGTCTGGGAGCCCTCAGACAATGTCCTACAGATGGGGAGCGGGCCTAAGCTGCAGTCTGGCCTCCCTTTGCAGGAGGTGACAGGGTCAAATCAAGGGAAGGCACTGCCCCCATCACCCCATGGCTGCCTGAGCCTCAGCCCTTGCAGCCATCCACTGCTTACTTGAGCCTCAGGCAGCCACTATGACGTTGTCCAGAAGGACGTCTGGAAGACATCTGCTCTAATTAGCATATTACCCTTTTATTAGTATAGATTCCAAGTTGTAATTGTTTCTGCCTCATCTTCTCCAACACCCTTAGGGTCTCATTGATTAGTAATAACCACAGCTGTGATTATGATACACCCACCTTGCTTGCACCTGCATATGCATCATCGTATCATCCTCACAGATACCCAGTGAGGTAGGTCTGAGTATCAGGCTGATATACAGGTGAATACAGCTAAGGCTCAAGGAGTCACAACTTATTTGAGTTTATCCAGTGGTTCTCAACCTTCTGGCTCTTTAAATACAGTTCCTCATGTTGTGACCAACCATAAATTATTTTCGTTGCTACTTCATAACTGTAATGTTGCTACTGTTATGAATCGTCATGTAAATATCTGATATGCAGGATGCTCTTAGGCGACTCCTGTGAAAGGGTCATTCGACCGCCAAAGGGGTCACAACCCACAGGTTGAGAACTGCTGGTTTACACATTGAATAGCAGAAAGAAGACTTTTCAGGCCTGACTGCTAAACGGGCCGAATGTTAGAAAGGTTGGTTCTCTAATCTCATCAGCAGTGGGGAGGTGACCCGTACCTCTAGAGAACACAGTTGCAGTGGAGAATAGTATTAGGATGGAGACCTGTGTTGGAATCCTGGCTTTGCCTGTTACTGGCTTTGTGACCTTTGGCAAGTTACTTGACTGCTCTGTTTCCCTCTCTCTGCAAAAAGGGCATGATCATAACACCTCCCTAAGTAGGTTGTTGTGAGACTTGTATGAGTTGGTATACTTTGAGCATTTCAAAGAGCCCGTAGTAAGTGCTATATTTGTTATTGTTGCTATCCTGCTTCTATCACTGGTGTTATCACTGTTGTTATTATTGTTGCTATGGTATCTCTCCTGGCGACAAGATGCCTTCACTGAAAGTATTTGTGGATAGGATGGGCTAAAGGGAAGGTGAAGGATTGGCCCATGTGGCAGGTCAGAGGTGCATGTTTTCAGGCAAGATACTCACCTTCCAGTCCTACCTGTGTGGCGCCATGGCCACGTTGGGGGGACCATTAGTCACGAGTGAAGCAGTTTTGGAAGGTCAAATGGGGAAGGACACGGCATTCCTTGGGTATTTCCACACTCAAAATAAGGTTTTGGGGTACCTGCCTTTCTTCCCCATTTAAGAATTCATATCCAGGTGAGAAGGAAAGCAGTTTGGAGATTTCCTTTTATTCTAGGAGGTCTTAGAGTCTCAGTTTTAGATTCAGGATAAGTGATTGGTTCGATCTAAATGCTTTAGAGGATCTGAAAGAGATTAGAAAAACTATTCCAGAGCATAAAGACAGGACAGGAGGGAATCATTAATCTCACGGACATTCAGTTCCCTCAGAACTTTTTTGGGAATGACCAGAAACAAGTCAGGCCATATGCTGTCCATTTGCAATCCTCTGAGCTACGAGCATTTATTTATTTATTTATTTAGACAGAACAAGGCCAATGGCTTGCCTCGTTTAAGATGCTTCTCAAACTTGAAAAGGAACTGAAAGGTTGAGACACACATGCAGAGTCAACACAGATGACTTGACAGAAGGAGGCCTGACGAACACCAGGGCTCCCCCAATTATCAGAAACAGGCTGATGAAGACAGGGCCGAAGCTTCCCAGACTGACTTGCATTTTGGTAACTGAACAATCAGGGCAGGCATAGTTATGCTGTGGAGAGTTCTGAGATGTAGAGAGAGCACGTTAATTGCTCAGCCTCAACTGAGACCTTCCACTCAAGTCATTAATCACAGTGCACAGTCTGGAGCCTTGGCCCCCGAGTGTGATTCTTTAGGCTTCTCTCCTGCTCCATTCGAAGGCTGGTCCCAGGTGCTGGCCATTTGTGTTTCCTTCCAACTGGCTGATTTATGAACCCAGAGATGTTTTCTGGTTTTTCCAAATTCTGTTCCATTACTTTGTAATAAAGAGGACATGTGATATCTGGTTCTTTGCAGCTCCTTAGTTTTAACATCCCTACTACCACAGATTTTTGCTGGTTACTCTGTGGCCTGCCTTGTGTGATCTAGAAGGGGATAAATGCCCTTCTGTGTTTTGAGTATCAAAGGTAAGACTGTAAAGACTCTCTTCTTTTTCTTCCCTTATGGCTGGAGTGGAAAATTCAATAAAGCATGAGGCTTTATTGCATTCAATATCTCAGTGCAAATGAAGGACTGGGAACCTTAGTGACAACAGCTAACAGCAGGTGCTGGAGTTCTCCCCATTCCACCCAACACATGGTCTAGTGTATAATATCAGGACTTCCACACTTGGGCCAGGGCTCTGGTGACATGTAAGTCAATATGGAAGACTTCACCGGAGAATCTGAGTGTCAGTGGAGGACACTGTAACACTGAGGCTGAAGAGGGTGTTGTGAGTGTTACCTGTTTGGCTGAAAGTTAAGCCCCATCTGAGCTGATAAGGGACAACATATCCTTTGGGAGTTTTCCCAAGTGGCAGAAATGTGTCAAGGGAAAGTAATTGGAAATTGATATTTGACATATCTCTGGGTTACTCTTTATTTCTGATAACACTAAAGGGTTTGGCCAAGAATCACTAGTGACTAAAATATAAAATCCTGCAATTCGTTGCTGGTATATAATCTCTTCTTTGTTGAAAGTAAGCAGGTGCTTTCTGATCCTCTGCTTCCTAACTAGCGCTTCAAGTGCAAAAGCCCATGGGCTTAATTTGGGTGAAATAAGTGGTGAATTCAGCCAATCCCACCTTTTGATAGTTCTCTGAAACAGAATCATCACTGTCAATGGAGCGCTGTCTGTAACATTCAACTCGATTTAACAGGCACTTGTTCAGCGCTCGCTTTGAGCCCCATCCTGTGCTGTGCGCCATGGGACATACAAACTAAATAGCAAACATGGCCTTTGCCCTGGAGAAATGCACAGACTCATAGGAAGGATGATGTGTTTATGAAACACATTTTACATGGCAAGACAAGATATCATGTATGTGCCAAAGCGAGTGGAACCTGGAATAAGTACAACAGGGAGTCATAAAAATGAGAGGAGAATCGACTGGAACTGTCAGGGAAAGCTTTATGGATGAGGTGGGGACAAAGACAGCAATATCCCAAACCCAGAACTCTCCCTTAAAGAAATTGCTAGGAGCACAATATCAGGTTACCAAGAGATTATGGAGCCCTCCTTTGAGTGAAAGTAAATTTGTTCAATATGAGAAGAGATTAATTCAGTTCAATAAATATTTATTGAGTACATGTTATGTGCCAACAACTGTATCTGATGAGGTAAAGGATGAATAATCCATACGAAGAACATATGCAGATAGTTCTCCATGCTGCCTTCTCTTAATGTAGACATGTGAAGTTATTGCTGGCCTCTGGGATTCCAAATCTACATGGTAAGATTGCCACTGACCATTCCATCTCTCAAAAAGGCCTTCGCTTGCTCACTTCAGCACCACATATACTAAAATTGTAATAAAATCCAGAAAAAATTAGCATGGCTCCTATGCAAGGATGACATGTGAATTCATGAAGAATCTATACTTAAATAAAAATAAAGAAAAAGAAAAGAAATCCTGCTTATCCAAGATATTTTTGGGTTGAGGAGCTGATACTAATTTTTGTGTAGTAAAGGAATGACATGTCCAACTGCATAAGTTGTAAAGGGTTGCATGCATGCTATTTCTGAAAGGAAGGGACACTGAGTTAGCATTGAATGTAGCCCCAAATTACTAGGTTAGGAAATATTTGGAATAGCATTTGAAAAGTTTGAAACTGGCCCAAACTTAGGACCAACCATCCTGAAGATCTTTTTTTTCCCTTGGAATATTCATTATTCCCCTTGACAGCTGCTTTGGAAACCCAATGAAAAGGGTCTTCCATCACTAGAGTTTGGGACAGTCTTGCCCTGGCCTCTTTGGTACTTGTAAAGTTCGAAATTGGTACCACGTGGATATATGGACTAAGTGACTAAAATTCTATCTCTATTCCTCTTTGAAAAATGAGTGAACTATTTGTTCACTTCTTAAGGTACAGGTGTAACTGGGTAGTTGCAAATTGGTCTAGAAAGAAAAAAAGTCAATGTGATTGATAATGGTTGTGGCAATGATGGTTGTCATGGATGTGGTAGTCATTATTTCAAATATCTGCATAATTTTTGAATAATATAACCACAGAAGACTAGCAGACTCTGGAAAGAATCTAAGATATCAAACACTGAGGCACAGAGGTGTCAGAGTTTATTTAGTTAAACAATTCCAGAGGAACACTTGAAAATCTCCCTTTCTCACTAGCAATCATTCTCATACCACAGTGAGACTCCTGCTTAGTAACCCCGGCATTTCTGCCACCCACGTGACTGCTTTCTGAAGCTAATTTAGAATTTCTGAGAAAACTTTTTTTTTTTTTAATCTGGAAGGACTGGTAAAAGGAAAAGCTAGAAGAACTTTGAAATCACTCTTGATTCCTGTCATTTTCATTAGTATTCAACCACTCTCTTCATCTAAAAGGTTTGCCTTGGCCTCTGTGGGTAGACACATACCCATGTGCTCCGTCACTCATCTGTAGGCATGTGTATTTATTGATATACATTCTTCTTCATCATCTGTAGGCATTTTACAAATAATGGCTTGTGTGTGTGTGTGTGTGTGTGTTTTATCATCTTACTTTTTTAAATGAAAATGACAACTTCAAATTTTTTTGCAGAAATAGTTCTCCTACAGCAAAGAAATTCCAGCATGTAGGTCAGGGTCATCTCTGGGTCACAAAATTCCATGGAGGAGTTAGCACAGGGAGGGTAGAGGCAGGGGCTTATTGTCCTTCCATTCTGGGGCAGATGGACAAAGTTGGCAAAGAAGAAGTTCAGTTCCTGGAGAACTCATGAAACAAAGGTCAGGTGAGAAAGGCAGAAGAAGGTTGAGAATTCAAACAAAAAATTGTCAGGACATGGAACAGACAAGAGGAGATATAGATACCGCCATCCCTCTTCCAACCTCTTTTTTCTCAGTGAGGTAATTACTTGGCTGGGGTGGGGTTGAGAGGAGGAAAGGGCCTTAGACTTTTGAGTTGAAACTTGGTCTTGGTGAAGCTGTCTTAAATGCTTTCTTCTTGAATAGAGCCAAGGGGAGTTTGTAGAGCTAGAGATATCAGAGTGGGGCTCAGAAAAGAGGAGATAGACCGCTCAGAACATGATCCAGGTTGTGGATTTAAGGATAAGAAAGTACCACAAGATTTTCATAAACCGAGGGGACAAGTCAGAAGGATGAAAATCTGGCCTAGGCTCCACTCGCCAAGCTATGAGCTTTGCTTTTTCTAATTCATCCAAAGCACTATAGAGAACAGCATCCCTGGATGTGTGAATTCTAAGCTTTCTTCTAGGTTGTACAGACTATTTGTGTCCCTAGGAAAGGAAGCAGAGATTCAGAGCAGAAATGCCTGATATCAGCACATTTAATGTACTTTCTATTGACTAGATGAGCAGGGACAGTGAAGAAACCCAGTGGTTCACTGATCAGACTAGCTACAGAAACCTGCCTCTCCAGCGGGCAGGGAAAGTACAAAAGGAACATGACCCAAGGGTCCTTCATTTTACATTCTTGAAGAGGGAGCTGCAAAGCCTAAGATGTGGAGACCCACCTTCCAGATTTTCTTGCCTACAGTTTCCCTTTAGGAAGGCTGCAAGCAAGTCTGGACTTAGTGGTTCCTTCTCTCCTTGTCTACAAACTCCATATCATTATTATTGTGGGGGTCCTGTGCTCAGTGTCATGGGGGTGTAAGGCCTCTGTTGATGTGGAGGAACTCAGAGGCCTCTGTGAGAACAAAAAAAGACAAGCATAAGTGTGCTAACCAGAGTGTGTACAAAGCCTGTCTGACAACAGATATGGGACCTTGAAAAACCAGAGGCTGCCATCACATATGGAGAGTTCTTCCAACTCTCACCTTAGTGGCTGTTTCTTCTTACTGAAAAATGAAAAAAAGTAAATGGCCTAAAGCAAGCTAAGAACAAATCCCTCGACTTTGTTCATTTATGACTGCAGTACTTGGTGGTAGTAGTAATAAAGGCCCTGGAAGTTCTCATAGGAGAAGTGCCAGGAATGAGGCGACTGAGTGTTCATTCACCTACTTTAAGTTATTTCAGAAATAACATGATTTATAAAAGAATGCAGAATCATAATTTTCATTTTAACCCTAGAAATGTCCAGCAATAAAGGGACATTATATCCTTTGTTCTTAGAGCACCACAGATGCCAAATTATGCATAGGGTTTCCTCCTGGCATTGAGTGCTGGTGTGCCTGGAGGCAGCCAAACTCTGATTTCAGAAAGATGTTGCCTCTGGTAGTCTTCTCACCTGACTATCCCCCTGGAGCTATGGGAGCAAGCATGGCCTTCCTAGCTTCCCTGCATTCTGATAGAGCAGAGGACAGCAAGAAGGGATGCAGTCTTAGAAATGGTTGGAGGCTTGGGGTAAACTGTCTTCAGCCTCCATCTACGGAGTTCTACAAGAGTACCATTAACGTGCTGAAGAAATAATTTATAACTTTTGCTTTTGTCTGCACATCAACATATGCCAACAGATGCTCAGTTCAAAACATGAACATTCAATTAATATAATAGCTGGCATCTGGAACAAAGAGCAGTGGTGTTTTGGGGGTTGAGTAGGACTTAAACGTCATCCATTCTAACCACAGCTGTTTGGATGCACATAGTAGGCATTGAAAATATTTGCTGATCAGATTTTCTTTGATTTGAATGACTTGGTTGCTTGGGTTTGAGCCCAGATGTTTGGCATTCAGCCAGAGTTGTGTGCTCTGCACCCTGTCATCAGCCTCACCACCTCAGAGATGATTGACAAGGGGCAGCATTCCTCCCTTTCCTATGGTGAGGTCTCTTTTTGCCTCTTTCAACTGATGGGCTCTGGTTGACGTGAACATCCCAGGATATCCTTCAGTACTGATTTTCTATGACATGTTGATCATGAATTATGAGACCCCCATTTTCTCATAATTTAATGTGCCTCGAATACCTAGAACTTACTACTTTCACAGATGATCAACTAGATTTCTAATATGCTAAGAACCCTAAGAATGAAAGGTGATTGAAGAAGGTCTAGACTGTGCCCTAAAGCATTGGATAGCAGCTTTCAAATGTCTGTGAAAATCCATTTTGGATAAAATATAAAGATTTGCCATGGTTGGGAATGGAGCGCTCATTCAAAGAGAAACAGTAGAAATTTTAATCTTTCCTCATGGATTGTGTTCTTGGCTCAGTTATCTCAGAACCAAGAACATCATGTTGTCCTTAAATTCATCCACATACTGCCTTGGTTCACAGTGTGGGGCTGGCAACCATGCAAGTAGGTACCGGAGGACCAAAGGTGATTTCTCTCCAGTCCATCCAAGAAACATGGTCTGCATTTTTATAGATAGCTGTGAAATTAGAGAGAGGATCATTTATCTATAGTTGGACCCAGCAAATAGTGTAGGTAGAAGTTATAATCCTGTGTGGTTGACACATAGATTTACCATTCAAATGGTTTCCCATCTCTTCAGACTCCATAGAGGTATATCCAGTGGTTACCTACAGAAAGGACAAAGCACAGAAGTCATTAGAAACTTCTTACTTTACAGCTTCCTGAGAGGTTTGTAACAATTATTAACCAATTTGTTTAATTGCCACAATAATCCTGTGAGATCAGCATTACAGCTTTAAATTACAGTAATCCTGTGAGGTCATTATTACAGTAATTCCTCTGAATGACAAGAGGAAACTGAGGCATGAGTGTATTGATGGACTTAGCTATTTCTCACAGGACATTTGCAATGGATGCTGAATGAGCTCTCGCCCTGAAGTTCCACAGTACCTTCTATCTACAATTGAACTTATTCTGTAGGTTAGGCACTCCTCACTCTTGGTACTCCTTTTTAAAATGCAGCAACCCATGGGAGAGAAGTCATGTCAAGCATACTATCACTGGAATAATTATCTGAATGAGTTTTTAATAATCATTTTCTCTGATATAGTTGAGCACATAATACTAAGATGTTAACATTAGGATAAAGTGAAGGGGGACTGGGAGAGATTTGGGTTTGGGGAGTTTGTTTGGAGCAACTCTTCTGGTGGGGGTGTAGGAATGAGAACCTCAGGACTCCGGTTCTAAGTGAAGGGAGTCCCTGAAAACGGAGTAGTGGTGCCGGTCGTGGAGTAAGGAAGGTAATGAAAACATAATACTACTCATATTTTGGGCTTGGATGGCCTATCTGTGTTGGACCCAGCCCTGGTGAATGGGGCAGGGTTATGATGAGTGAGGCCAAACCCATCCATTATTACTTGCCAGGTACCTGGCTTTAGGCATGGGTCTATTTCACATGCTCTCTTATTCTGCTAACTACTTAAGGCAGAAAAATAATTCCCCTATTGGACTCCAATTTGTGCCAGCCGCAACTGAAATCCTCATACTGAGCAAATGTACCAAAGAACACTCTATAAACTTAATGAGGGAGATGAAGAGATATGTGCCAGAAACCGAGAGAATTTAACACTGATGAGGTTATGGCTATTATATGTTTAGTTAAATTGTTGACACTGACAGGACGTGGCTGAGGAAATCTACCGTCCATTTTCTCCTTGTATCAGTGATAATGGTTCCTTGGTGTGCTCTTCTCAGTTAACAAAAATATTCCCAAAAGTTAAATGCAGAGAAAGAAGTGGCATAAGAAATACTTTTATTATCTCTGCTCTTCTGGGAGTTCCCTCCAGGAACATTACTTAAAGCAGGACTTCTCCTGACTGGCAAATGGGTTTGAAGGGACGGACTCACCAGTTCAGAGGTGAAGTTCAAGCCTCCTGAGAGCCTCCTACCCCCTGTGCTCCCAGACTTACCCCAGAAAATCCATCTCACACAATGCTGCCCTAGCCTTCCCAAACAGCTCTTTTCTGTTTCACATTTTCCTTCCTCTCAAAAACTGGCAGCAGTTCTCCTTTGCCTACTGAATAAAATCACAATTCCTTTAAGTGTCATTTAAGGCCTAAATGTGGTCATGATTTTTGAAAACTGCCCAGTGCTATATAAATATTAGCTATTTCAAGAGGAATCAGGGAAGTGGGAAATATTGAATTTGGAGTCAGAGCACTTGGGTTTGAATCTTCTGCTAGTTGGGTGAACTTGAACAGGTCACCTAAACTCCTTGAACCTCAGTTTCTTCATTTATAAAACAAGATTGTTGTGATAATTAAATTAATTGAAAGTGACATAGTAATTAGCAAAAAGTGGACACTCAATACCTGTTAATGAAGTCATGGTAACCAAAGGCAATTTCGCCTAGCACTTAAGAACACTGGCTATGAAGACACAAGTTACTTATCTTCCAGTGTCTCTTATTTACTCCTCTGCTTTAACAGAGGATAAGGTGGAAGAATCAAGTGAGTTAATACATATCAGGAACTTTCAACAGTGCCTGGCCCATATTAATCCTCTTTAAGTACTAAGACTGCCACAGCTGCTACCTTTATTATTCAAAGATCTGGCCTGGTCTTATCTTTCCAGCCTTATCTTGTTTTCTGTTTTAACTATAGAGAGAGCTCCTCAGCTTCTTAGCCTGGGAACTGGTGCTTACCTTTAACTTCTATGGGATTTACTTCATTCAGTGCTTGAAAAATAAGACATTTTTGTTGTTAAAAATAATGTACCAATGTATGCATATATGCTTGCTACTTCTACTCAGCATTATACTGAAGGTTTCAGCCAATTAAGTAAGGTAAGAAAAGAAAAAAAAAAAAAAGAAAGGGCATCAAGATTGGAAAGGAAGAAGAAAAACTGTTTTTATTCTCAGATTAAATGATCACTTATATAGAAAATGCAGTGGAATCTACAGAAAGCTACTAAGAAGTGATAAGTGAATTTAGCAGGTTGCAGGATACAAGAATAATATACAAATCATTTTTGTTTTAGTTCCTCATCCTTAATGTAGCCACAACTAGACCAGTTTAACTGGAGCATAGGATATGAGGAGTAGTGGTGGTGAATGAAATTGGAAAGGCAAGGTGAAACTCAGTTGGATGACATGATTTAATAACATGGAGTGGTTTTGCTTTTTCTTTTACTCCCTCCTTCCCTTCATTTTTTTTCCTTCCTTAATTTTTCTTCTTCCTTCCTCCTTCCCTCTTTCTAATTAGTTTGTTGGCATAAAGAACTTTTCTTCATGAAAGTAGATAGAATTTTGTTTCTTAAAAATTAAGTTTTTTATTGATTCAGTTAAACAAACCAACCACAGATATGTTAATTGGAGCTTACAATGAATATCATATAAAGGACAGATGGTGTGATATCAGTACCAGACATGGGGTCTTTGGGTACCTGGATTTAAGATCTGACTTTCCCTTAACTAGTTCTATGGTGTTGGGAAGCATGTCACCTTTTTAAGGTTAAGTTTGCTTTGCCTTAAATATGTTATAATGGTGACATGACCTCCTTCTTTATAGGGGTGGATAGTTCAATTCAATAACACTTCTTGAGTTCTTAGGACCTGGACTAGGGCATGGAGATGGACAGTCTTTTTCTTGAAGGAATGTTTAGTGAAGATATGTGTGGAAATAACTTCAGTGTCATAAGATATGCTATTATCTACTCTAATAAAAGAGTAATATGCAAATTAACCACTACCCCAAGACACATAAGCCACGCCCACCAGCCAAGCCATGCCCACCAGCCAATCATAGTGACTGTATGAAAATTAACCAATCAAAGATGGTGGTTAATTTGCATACACAGGAGAGCGAAGACTAAAGACAACTAGAAGGAAGCCAAGTGCTGCAGAAGGCAGCCAAGTGGTGGAGAAAGGAACGGAGCTGAGGCAGTGGAGACGGTGAAGAAGGGAGGGAGAAGGGGGGGGAGCCGAGGCAGCAGAGAAGGAAGTTGAGGTGGCAGAGACGGGAGCTGAGGTGGGCTTTGCTCTCTTCTCTGCTTCGCTCTGGCTCAGGAAGGCCTATTCTTGCAGGAATCTTCCTGCAATGAGCTACTAGTAGTGGTATAAACAAAGGCATGGCGGGTGCATGTAAAGAAGGGGTTATCTCTGCCTGTGAGATAGGCGACGCTTTCATTGGTTGGCACCTAACCCAATTTTAAAATTTAAGTGGGATTTTTGACAGAGAAAAGGGAAACTTAATAATATCTTACATCTGTTTAGCACTTTACTATTTTGCTTGCCATAATTTAGAGTGGTCTAAAACCTGTAATTTTTAGATATAAGGGATTATTATTGCTATTCTAGGAGTGGTTGTTATTACTTTAAGCTGCTCTTTTTTTAAAGCTGAGGAAATTTTGACCCCAAAATTATAGTAGCTTAGCAAAACTTGTCTATACAAACATTTCCAAGGGAATTTTTCCATGTTGGAGAACTTAGCAGCCTTAAGAGTTTGGCTCCTACTGGGCAAAGGCAAAAGTGGGGTGATTAAGATTAGGACAGGGGCAGTGGGAAGAGGAAAATGGGGTTTTAGTTAAGATTTTGTAAAAAGAATTATGGCACAACTAGCTAAATAAAAATGTGAAAGTATGAAAACCTGAGCATGTAAATGCTCATCTGAAATGGAGCCAGAGTGCTGAATCGTCATGAAATGTTGCATCCTGGGAATGTTACTGATAGACATGTGGAAGGGAATTGGGCTCACAGCTCTGGTTTAAACTACTGGATTCCCCAGAGCCCTGCCTTGGTCCAGCACATCATATATGGCTTGTTGAATGCTTGATTGATGAAGTATTGAAGATTGTTTGGAAATATAGAAAAAATGTATTTTGGCGCTTTCAGAAGAGTGGAAAATGAAGCCAAGAATATACCTATAATTTAGGGTAAAGAGCAAAAATGAGGTCTTATAAAAAATAAATAACCATGATGTTAAATAGACTGCAGATCATTTGCACCTCAAGTTTTTTCTTTTAGATTTTGTGCCAGTAAAAAAGAAAGAAAGAAAGAAAGAGAGAGAGAGAGAGAGAGAGAGAGAAGAGAGAGAGAGAGAGAGAGAGAGAGAGAGAGAGAGAGAGAGAGAGAGAGAAAGGAAGGGAGGGAGGGAGGAAGAATAATAGGCCTCGTGCTTTATGACAGAAGAATTACTAGTACACAAATTTTGTTTTAGCATAATCAAGGAGACCCTCCCCACTAAAATTATTTAAGGGGAGGAAATCACACTGCATCTAACTATAAAGAGTAACCAGCCCAGGTTTGGAGAAAAGCGTTAATCTACTCTGCCTAGGGTCAGACTGTTTCATGCTGCTCTTGACAAAGCTGATGTTCCATCTAAGAATTCTACCAGCTGTAATTATTTCAGTTTTATTCACTAGAAGCCATTTCCAATCATGTAACAGAAGTGAATTCTAGTGCTTGTAAGAGACCTCTCACCCTGTTCTCTTTAAAGAATAGCATGTATGTTGGAAAAAGCACTGACTGAGGAGTTTAGATGATGAGAGTGCTAAAACTTGGATCAGCCTGAGCTTTTAGAGTTTAGGTAAGTCAAGTCATAGATTTGTTCCTCAGATGTTCCTCTGTAAAATGGGAAGTCACCCCTACCCAGCTAAGTGAAGGGCTGTGAATGTCGGTACAATGCTGAGCATGGAGGCACCATGAAAATGCAAGGTGGTGGTTCCTTCTCCTTGCAGTGGGCCTCCGGGTCATAAAATGGCAGGGTGTTCCTTGGGTAGTTTATAGGAAGCCATGGATGCTTTTAACAAAATGCTGGTTTAGTGTTACATGCTATTTTAAAAATTTTCTGACAACTTCCCCGTAAATCTTCCTCTGCATCTGAATAAAATCTCGGTTGGTGCCCAAAGCTTGCTGCTCACTCTCAGATGATAATAAGCCCTCTGTTGACTGAGAATCAAAACCATCTTGGTTCAATGATAAATATAAAAAGTCTATGGTAAGAATGAAAACTCTGCAGTCCATCCATAGTAATGCATGATCTGTGGGCTAACAGCCTCTTCCTTTACTCAGTCAGCCTTGCCCCGTTCCCGCACACCAGGTGAGCTGGGTGAGGAGAGGGAAGAGAAGTCAAAGGCAACATCACGCTTGCTTGACTGCTGCCCATCTGGCTCTGGGTTGCTCTTCCAGTGGCAGATGTTTAGCTCTTCTCTTCAAAGGCTGCTTCACAACCCGCTGGGGTCCTCTCCCCGGCAGCTCTGTGTGATGGCCACAACTCTCTCCTGAGGCTTTCACTGTGACTCCTCCTGATCCTGGACATCTCGGGGCCTATCTCTGTTGAGATCTCCTCGCCTCCAACAAGGCAGGATCCAAGACTACCACAGGATGCTTTGCCGTGCACTTGGCCCTGGTCTCCTCCATAGACATATGCATGGCTCTTTGACTTACTAATAGAGGGCTGTAGTTACATTTCTGATTCAGGCCCCTTCTACTGAGCTAGCTAGCAGGCAGCTTCAGCCACAGTCTTTCTTTCACTTGTTAACTTTTTAGACACAAATCAGAAATCAGTTTACTCTGAGTCTAAAAGTGCAAGGGACACACACCAAGCTATCAAAGTGGGCCATTCAACTCCCTCTACTTGCTTGAGATGAGAGAAGTACTCCTAACGCTTCTCCATGGAGGTGAAGTATTGCAGGCAAACCTACAAATTCTCCTTGAAGAAATCCCCACTTCCTGATTCCAAACTCATCTCATCTTTCTTACTTATTTTTTAAAAATTTTATTGATTTTTTACAGAGAGGAAGGGAGAGGTGTAGAGAGTTAGAAACATCGATGAGAGAGAAACATCCATCAGCTGCCTCCTGCACACCTCCTACTGGGGATGTGCCCGCAACCAAGGTACATGCCCTTGATCAGAATCGAACCCAGGATCTTTCAGTCCGCAGGCCGACACTCTATCCACTGAGCCAAACCTGTCAGGGCTTATCTTTTTTATAACATAGAGATGTGGTCAGCTAAGGGCTGCAAGTTTAGTTGTGAGATTCCTCTATCAGATGTCCTGTTTGAGTGATCTAGCATCTCATCTCCCAGTGTGAGTCTAGTAGGTTCCTATTGTCATGGGGCTTCGGCTGAACCTGAAAAAAATCCAATTTTAACATTTTGTCACATTTATGTCAGTGTATCTCCAGGTTTATTTTGTGGAATACTGCTTCAGAGAAGTGTTCCAAGATTTTAAAAGTTTATTATCAAATACATTTGGGAAACAAATGCAAGATTTCCTGTTCTTAAGGTGCTCATTGCACATAAGCCTATTAAGCACCACATGGGATGTATGATAAGGAATCCTGTTGGACACTTTTAAAAAATATATATTTTTATTGATTTCAGAGAGGAAAGGAGAGGGAGAGAGAGATAGAAACATTCCTGATGAGAGAAAATCACTGATCAACTGCCTCCTGCATGCCCCACTCTGGAAAGTGAGCTCGCAACCCAGGCAGATGTCCTGACCAGGAATCGAACCGTGACCTCCTGGTTCATAGGTCAATGCTCAACCACTGAGCAACCAGGCTAGCTGGATACTTTTTAATTCCAGTGTTCCTTAAATACATTTTACTAAAGATTTATTCACATAGTGTCTCCTTGTTTGCATTTTGGGAAGTCTTGCTCTAGATACAACTTAAAGATGGTCCCCAGTAATACTTCCACTGGGTTTAGCTAAGTATGTTCATACAATCCTCCAATGTTTCCTTAAATAAAATGTTTAATTCCGTACTCATAGAAATGGGCTCATTTTCGGATAAATATCTTTTTGGAAATAGCCAACCAGTGTTGGCCATTTGGGGGAGGGGGGAGAAGAAAGAGTCACTAATAGACTTCTTGTCCTACTTATAATACACAGAATGAAGTAATAAAATACGATTGAACAGATTATTAGAATAGAAGTTTAGAGTATCCTGATAATTGGTTTAGACTTTGAGAACTTAGCTTTGATAAGTATAAAGGTAAACACCTAGTGACTTATTCTCACCTGAATCAGATGTTGCTCCTCCTACATATTTTTAAAGTCATAGCCATCATTATATATGGTTCGAGTTATCCTAAATGTCTCCACCATTGGGCAGGCCCAGTTGGGCAGTCTCAGATAGGCGTCTTTTTCAATATATAATCCATTTTCAAATGTGGATCATAACTTCCCAGATGCATTTCTGAGTAGATACCCTGTTCCATCTATTATTCCATTGTGTCTTAATAAGGTGATGGGCTTCATGCTTCTTTTCTGTTTCAAACTTTGCAAGTGTATCTGCTGAATAGCACTGAAGTCCTGCTAGTGTGAACTGTCCCAGTTTGCCTGTGATGGTCCTAGTTTTAGCACTGAAAGTTCTGCAGCCTGGACTCCCATCGCTGGGATTATAAAATGTGTGTGTGTGTGTGTGTGTGTGTGTGTGTGTGTTTTGCGATGGATACCAAAGGTTATGGAAAATGTATAAAATTCACATGGCAGCTCAAAATATAGTACCAAAAGCAATGCTGCTTATGGTGCCAAATAGTAGATGTCACTCTTGTCCCCGTATTAGCAACCATGATTTGAAGTTCACACTAATGAATCATACATTACTATTTCACTCCAATTGATTAACTTTGTACTTGTTGGTGTTAACTATCCATCTGTGTTGGACTTTGTGGATTCTGCTGTGCTTTACATCAAGTGCTAGTTTAATTATTACATTGTGAATATTGTGACCACACAGGAGGACTCATGAAACTGGACTGGGATAAATCACTAATTGAGACAGAGCATCTTGCACAATATGTACAACATAATTTTTAAAAATTAAAAGAAAAGAATTTGGAGTTGGACACAGTAGAGAGGGGGATTGAAAGCACACAGGAAATTTGAATCTCATAATTGTGCAATGAGACCTACAAATACTTCTCCGTCAATCAGAAGCTCTTTTCTTTCCCAAGAAGACAACAACACTTTGTTGAAACACAGACAAGTAAGATTATCATATTGCTCCCTTGATTGCTCTACAAAACTGGTTCAAGTTATATTTCCTGATTCATAAGTTGTAGCTAAAATGTCTTATGGGCAAACAAAAAGGGAAATTTGGGGTTACAATGTGTTGGCCCCATACAATGTAAAGTTAATTTTGTCACATCTGACAAACAACCAAGCTTTCCATAATATTCCAGTTGACTCTTTGGATCATAGCAACAATGTTCCATCTAGCTCCTCAGTATTTGGACTTGAAAAACACAGTTTTAAAAGATTCTTTTTTTATTTCTATGAATATTTTAGTGAAACTTCAAAAAACATAAAACAAATTATTTTTGACAACTTGTCTAAATACAAATTCTATTTTGCTCATCTATCTGCATATTGGCAGGTAGCGCAATGTAAATATTGGCAAATTCTATTCAGTGTTTAAATTTCTTAACAAATAAAATGAAACAATCTCACCTACTAACTGCCCTGTACACCTGGTCTATAAGACTAATAAAAAGTGATTTGCTTACCTGTAATTTTGGAGCTTTTGTAATGAAAGGAACACTTGATATTTTGGACTTCATAGACATGAAAGGAGATAGCCTCTTTAGATATGTGCTGCCAAATGGCTATCAATATTGCCAGCCATAGAGCCATGTTAAAATGTTGGCATGCTTGCCCTAACTGGTTTGGCTCAGTGGATAGAGTGCCGGCCTGCAGACCAAAGGGTCCCAGATTCCATTCTGGTCAAGGGCATGTACCCTGGTTGTGGGCACATGCCCAATGAGAGGTGTGCAGGAGGCAGCTGGTCGATGTTTCTCTCTCATCGATGTTTCTAGCTCTCTATCCCTCTCCCTTCCTCTCTTTAAAAACAACAACAACAATAAAATATATAAAAAATAAAATGTTGGCATGCTCTAAATCATATGTTTAAAGTAGGGGAAAGAAGAACGTCTTTCTCTAATTTGGAATTCACTGAGGATGAGAATTGAGAAAAGATGATAGTAAAACAGAAATGTACATGTTGTTTCTCCAAAACTCATTGATTATTTATGAAGAAGCCACAAGGAGCCCAGAAAAGAATTATACCTGATTTTTCTGATGTTATGCGTAGGATATGACAAAAACTTATGCAGAGGGAAAAAGAATTCTTTTCTTCTTCTTTTTTTTGGAAATAAGGTTGCTTCTGAATGAGAGAAAAAAACAAACAAACATGACACCAGAGGACAGCCAAATCAAATAAGTCTTTCTCAGTTTCTTTACTAAAACAGTAGCTTACTTTGGGAATCCGACTTTGATTTTGGAAAGCTTTGAATTTACAGGTTTGAATTACCTCTGAGCTTGAAGACCATTTCCCTTAGAAAAACTTGAACTTATGATGGCATCCAATCTACTTCATAATGTCTTAAAAATGATGGGCGTGTTGGACACGGACAGCCTCTGCATGAATTTATAGATGCAGTGGACCTGCTTCACAGGCTGCTGGTCTCAAAGGGAGCATGTGCCATAAAGTGGGGGACATCTCTGGAGAGCTGGAAGCGAATCCCCACAAGTCTAAATCCTGTTCTCGCTAGTAAGTGAGCACCGAAACGTTCTGTGCTGCGATGCTTTTGTTGACAGGGTGTTTAGCTTGATGTCACCACATTGGACTCACACCAGAACAGTGTGATGTGGGTGTGGTAAGAGCATGGCCACAAGTCAAACCCAATGTTACGTTTGAGTATATATTCTGTTTTACCACTATCTAAAGGCAAACAAGGGCATCCTAAAGGTTGTGGGCAATTCATAGACATAGTATTGGAGAAGGAAACAGAAAGAGTAAAAATGCTCTACTATATATTGGGAGAGAAAGAACTATGTTGTTGTTGTTTTAAATGCAGGTAGTTATCTATTTCTATTATATTTTCCTTTTCCCTTTATAAAATCTTATATTGCCTTATGCCATTGTTAGTTTGGCTCAGTGGATAGAGTGTTGCCCCTAGGCCAGCGGTTCTCAACCTGTGGGTCGCGACCCCCTTGGGGTTGAACGACCCTTTCACAGGGGTCCCCTAAGACCACCCTGCATATCAAATATTTACATTATGATTCATAACAGTAGCAACATTACAGTTATGAAGTAGCAATGAAAATAATGTTATGATTGGGTCACGACATGAGGAACTGTATTTAAAGGGCCAGAAGGTTGAGAACCACTGCCCTAGATGGAAGGGTCCCGGGTTCGATTCCTGTTAAGGGCATGTAGCTCAGTTGCAGGCCAGATTCCTGGCCCTGGTTCAGGGCATGTGTGGGAGGCAACCAATCAATGTGTCACATCGATGTTTCTCTCTCTTAACAACAAATAAAGTCTTATATTAATGTATTTTAAGAATATACTATTATATAGCCTACAACATTTAAATATCTAATAGAGAGTCTAAAAATAATTTAAACATTGCTATATTAGAGGACAGAAACATAAAAATATTGTCATATATTTCTCACACATTACCTATTTATTTAGTTCTACTATTTATTGTTATTAATTGCTACTGTTAACTAATCCTACCTTTGTTTAAATAATAGGATTTATATAAGCAAAAGATGAATAACATAGGGCAATATATAATTTTTTTAAATCTTTATTCTTTATTTCTTAATCCTCACCCAAGGATATTTTTCCAAGTACAATGACCAGCTTTTTAGTGAGAGTGGCAGGGAAGGGGCGAGAAAGAGAGAGAGAGAAACATTAATGTGAGAGAGACACATTGATTGCTTGCCTCCTGTACATGCTGGGGATTGAGCCTGCAACCAAGGTATGTGCCCTTGACTGGAACCAAACCCAGTGCCCTTCAGTCTGTAGGCCCATGCTCTATTCACTGAGTCAAATTGGCTAGGGCCCATCTTTCATATTTTTATGTCAAAATAACTGCATAATTATTTATGTACTAGAGGCTCAGTGCATGAAATTCATGCACAGGGCCGGGAGTTGGGGGTAGGAGGGCAGGTGGGGAGGTCCTTCAGCCTGACCCACACCCTCTCCAATTTTGGAGGCCTCAGGGGATATGCTACTGACTGCTTAGGCCCAATACACGTGGTTTTCTGCCCTCTCCAGGGCCTGTCTGCTCCACACCATGGGGATGGACAAGCAAGCCCTGCTGGGTGCTGCCTGCAGGCCCTGCTTGCCTGCTCCCTGGTTGCCCTGATTGCCTACTCCCCAGTTGCTGTCACCACCACCCAGCAGACCCTGCAGGGTGCTGCCTGCAGGTCCCCTTGTCTGCTCGTGGGTCACTGCAGAGACCTCCCAGCAGGCCCTGCTGGGTACTGTGTGCTGGCCCCCATTGCCTGCTCCCTGGTTGCCCCAATTGCCTGATTCCTGGTTGCTGCCACCACTGCTATTGCCCAGCAGGCCCTGCTGAGTGCTGCCTACACCTCACTTGCCTGCTTCCCAGTTGTCCCTATTGTCTGCTCCCTGGTCACTGCTGCCACCACCACTACCACCACCGTCCAGCAGGCCCTTCTGGGTGCTGCCTGCAGGTTCCCAGTTGCCCCACTTGCCTGCTCTCCGGTTGCCCTGCTTGCCTGCTCCCCAGTTGCCCTGCTTGTTTGCCCATGAGTCACCTTGGAGACCTCCCAGCAGGGCCTGCTGGGTGCTGCCTGCAGGCCCTGATTGCCTGCTTTCTGGTCACCATGGAGACCTTCCAGCAGGCCCTGCTTGGTGCTGCATGTGGGCCCCTATTGCCTGCTCCCTGGTTGCCCGCTTGCCTGTTCCCTGGTCACCGTTGCCACTGCCCAGCAGGCCCTGCTGGGTGCTGCCTGCCGAGCCCCTTGCCTGCTGGGCTCATGTTGCTGGGGTGACACTGCCAGTGTCCTCCCAGCCGCTACGGGCGCCACCATATTTGTCGTGGAGTGATGGTTAATTTGCATGTTACTCTTTTATTAGATAGGATTGTTTGGGGAGGAAAGGGTCTGGTATGGATGCAGCCTCGGCTTGCTTTCTAAAAAGCTGGTCATCATATTTGCCACAGTGTGCTCTCCATAAACCTGTCTTGTTTTAAGGAAAGAAAACAAATCTGATGCTCATTAACAGGCTCTCACCTGGGGCAAGTCACCCCTCACATTGGCCACTGACTGTAAAATAAGTCACCTTTGTGTTGTCCTTATCATTTGAGTGTCATTTAGTAATCTTTTTATGTCATTTTAAAATGTCATTTATTTGAGAATGGTTATCTACATTTGTTTTTGTTTGTGCTAATTGAAAAAGGGATAAATATCAAGTCTTCAATTCTCTAATGAGAAACCAAAGCAAAATTGCTAATTGTCCATATGCAACACTAATGTAATGTGCATCACCTACCTGCAACTTGTTTTAAAATCCACTCCAAGCAGTGGGAGAACAAAACTTGTATCTTTATTTTTCTGTCCCTCATTCACCTAATCTCAATAACCCATAAGGATTTTCTGCTTAACTTTTCCTCCCAGTGTTCCAAACCCTGGAGATATGTCCCTTCCTTATTACCTAGTCCTTCTTACATGGAAAAACGTGCTTGGCTTCCCCAGCCTCACATCCATGTCATTGTGCTTAGGACAGAATCTCTCTCTCCTCTAGCTCTTTAGATCCTCCCTTTCTCCTACCTATACTTTAAGGCCCCATGGAACTCCTCTCTGCTTCATAGAGCCCCTCTAGACCGGTTTCTAGCTAGGCATTTGGATATCCCACACGCCTTTCTACTCAGCTACATTTGGTAACTTCTTGTGAAGTTCCATGTACTCTCTCCTCCATGGATGGGTGATATGGAGATCATGCCTTGCTTTCTTCTTGTGGCCCCAAGAAATACTTAAAATAAGGGTAGACGGATTGTACCTGTTCCAAAAAGATGATTGATTATTTCACATAAATGATTCTTCCTGAAAAATATGATGCAGGAGTAGACAAGTAATATTATCTCTTCCGATGGAAATGTTTTTCATAATGTTTAACATAATGTGAAAGCATGAGGTTTTGTTGAGATAGAGAAATAGGGGAGGGCAGAAAAAAAATAATCATAACCCTGACTCCTTGGCTCAGGTTTTAGCTTGTGCCTTACTACTTCTGGGTAGAGACTCTGGACTATATAAAACACAGATGTACACACACACACATACCCAAGTATGTAGGTTTGGCCTTGAGATACATTTTTAATTTGATGTCTGTACTTTTTAACAGCCTGGTCTAAAGTTGGGAAAGTGGCCACTTGGTGTCTAGTTGAGTTATGAGTTGAGAATGAATTTCACAACAAACCTCAATGATTTTCCACCAACTACACCAACCCGAAGACAATTTCTAATCACTTGGTGGTCATTGTATTGCAAAAGAAGCAGAACCCAGACATGTTGTCTGTTTCGCTTAAATTTATGAAAACCCGCTGAAAGGGAATGTAGAAAGTAAATGATCCATGGTAAAGCATTGTGAATGGAGGGAGAGGTGGTGTGGTTAGCTGGGTTTCTCAATCCCTCTGATTCTCAAAGCCAAGAGAAAATTTATCCTCTTCCACGGAGATATAAACTAAACTCTTTTGGTCATTAATCTGCAAAGTTGATGCCTGCCATAGTAATTCATCAAACATTTTTGTGGAGTGAGTCTGGTGAGGCCTCTAAGGCATCGTCTTTGAAATTCAAAGCACTGTTTTGTCCCCAGAGAACTGAGTGACTTTCTCCCCTCGCTGCACATCTGGAAGGGAAGTTTCTGCTTCTGCTCTTTCCTAGGCTGAGGCAGGGCCGAAAGGAGCAGCCATCTTCATGAATCATGTGCTTGTACCCTAAGGCTCTGTATACTTCTCCCTGGGCTGTGGGGTGAAGAGAAAGAAGAGGAATGCTGCAGTGGAGGCACTGTTTATAGGGCACTTTTTTTCAGAATGACAATTCACCACAGAAAAAGGACAATTACTGTTTGCAGTGATTTTTCTATAGGTGAGAGTCACTGCACCAACCATGGTGAAAAATGAGTAGAATTCTCAAGCTTCAGTCTCCATTGTCTACAAATAAATCAGATAACGGTTCTGGAATCTGGAGGTCTGATCCCAATTTACAGCCATGTCTCCAGGCTCAGAGACAAATAAACAGTCAGATGAGAATGAGTAGTTTCGATGGAGAATACTTGGTGGTTCTGGCATGTCTTTTGTTTCTTCAATAACTGTGTCTGGCAATGCTTTGTCCTTAGTTGAAGGTCTCCTCTGAACCTTCCACTGATGTTTCAGCTCTAGTTTCAACTCCTCAGAGAGGTCTTCTCTGTTGAAAAGGTCTGACCAGTGCTTTGCTATCAGTTTTCAGTGTGTCATTTCTTTGTAACACCTGTTAATATCTGAATATCTGTATATCTCTCTCCTTCTATCCCTCTCTCCCTCTCTCCCTCCCTTCCTTCCTTCCTTCCTTCCTTCTTTCCTTCCTTCCTTCCTTCCTTCCTTCCTTCCTTTCCTTCCTTCCTATTCTACCTGTACCTCCACTAAATTTTGAACACCAAAAGAATAAAATCCTTTTCTGTCCTCTTTCACTGTGATATATTTATGGTATGTCTTCAATAACTCTTATGGAATGAATGGTTTTCTTGTTCTTTGGATTTGGCTGAGGTTAACATGCCATTTGCAGTAAACTTTACACACTTTTCATATTTTTTAAAAAAATGTTTGAATCAATGTATTTTAATTATAATTTACTCTTTTATACATCCCTATTAACCAACTTACCCATTCATTTATTTAACTAACTAATGGCCTGGTGCACTGATTTGTGCACATTGAAAGGAAATTAATTAGAAGAAATATTTTAATATCACCATTCACCCTTTCTCTATAATAGAAGTGTCAACCAAATTCACGATCAACAATGACAGATCGAAACACATATATGTGATTGGCGCCAGAAGGAGCTTTATATGTATCATGCATGCACGATCCAACTTAGCCTTTTATATATAGAGAATAAAATTGCTTAATTAGACCTGCTTTCTGGTTTAGGTAAACTTTTTTCCAGCCCAGTGAAGCACCCCGACATCTCTTTCAGGTAATTATTAGCAATACAGCAGTAAATATCAACATGAAGCAGATTATTATTATAGTTCACACAGGAAGAACAAAGGGTAAAATATTTAATTGCAGCAGTATTTGACTATATTCTGTGCAGTGAGAAAACCTGCAGTCATTTTCAAGATCCACCATTTCTTACTTCTTTTCAGTCGAATCAAGTTTTTAAGCTTTCTAAATCTCCATTTTCCGGCTAATAAAAAGAAATATGATTCCACTGAGTCTCCTATCTACCTACTCCAGGACTCCTGTGAGGATCAAATGAGATGAGGCACGGGAAAATGCTTCACAGACATTTGGTTAAAGTGTGAATGTTTGCACCTGGCTATAAAGCAAGTCACCTGGGCTGAAGAAACTGCAAGGAGGATAGTCGCTAGGGAGAGGAAGCCGGGCATTGCTACATCATTACCCAGAGCCCACAGCCACCATTTCTGGGCTGCGCTGGACTGTGGGCAATATTTTGTACCATGGGGTCTCAGCAGCATCAGCTGTGATTTCATGGGGTGTTGCTCTGGGGTGGTGGTGGGACCTGTGTCCCACTTGGTGAAAGCCAAGTGTTGCTTTGTGGGTACCAGGACTGCAGTGCCCATTTCTATGTAAATGGCCAATGCGTGTCACAGCAGCTCCTGCATTTACCAGCTGCCCCCTGATGGTCAGTGTGCATTGTAGTGACCAATCAGAAGGTCAGACACTTAGCATATTAGCTTTTTTTATGTATAGACTAGAGGCTCGGTGCATGGATTCGTGCACCGGTGGGGTCCCTCAGCCTGGCCTGTGCCCTCTTACAATCTGGGACCCCTCAAGGGATGGAGGATGTCAGAGACCTAATTTCCACCCAATTGCCACAAGCCAGGCTGAGGGTCCCCACTGGTGCATGAATCTGTGCACCAGGCCTCTAGTATGCATATAAGATCTTTGGTTAATCTCTTTCCATCCTCCCCCCTCCCCTCTTCCCTCTGAGATTCATCAGTTTGTTCCATGTTTCCAAGCCTGTGCTTTCTGTTCCTGCCTTGAGTGTCTGTCCCCTGGTGCTCAGTGGGCATCATAGCTACTGGCCAACACTTAGGCACACACACACACACATATATATATATATGCTAATAAAAGAGTGATATGCAAATTAACCATCACTCCGAGACTCCTAAGCCATGCCCACCAGCCAAGCCATGCCCGTCAGCCAATCAGAGCAGCTGTATGCAAATTAACCCAGCCAAGATGGCAGCCAGCAGCCACGGAGCTAGAGCAAACAGGAGGCTTCCATTGCACCAGTGATGGGAGTTGAAACTGCCTGCTTAGGCCAGCCGGGCCTCTGCTCAAGGCAACAATGTTTCAATTATAGAAGCCACAGAGCTGAAGCAAACAGGAGGCTTCATTGCCTCACTAGGCTTCCGCTCAAAGCAACAAAGTTTCAATTATAGAAGATAAATAAACCCCAGAAACCTGATTCCAGCCAGCCTCGCTGGGACCTTGGGTCAATGGGAGCTGTGGGCAGCCTGAAAACAGCCCTCAGCCCCATACCCAGGCTGGCCAGGTACCCCAGTAGGGACCTGAACCCTGAAAGGACTGTGGGCAGCCTGAAAATGGCCTTTAGCCCCTCACCCAGGCTGGTCACACCCCCATGGGGTGAGGGTTCCCACTGGGGAGCTTGGCCAGCCTCCAAACAGCCTTCAGCCCCTCACCCAGGCTGGCCAGGCACACCAGCAAGTGGATATTCCCTGAGGGGTCCCAGACAACGAGAGGGCACAAGCCGGGCTGAGAGACCCCCCCCCCCCCGAATGCACAAATTTTTGTGCACTGGGCCCATAGTATATATATAATTTGTTAGATATGGACTATATGCCAGGTATTTTAACAAGATATTACAGGTGTCTGAGAAGTTTCAGCCATTTGAATGGTATCTAAAAGAAAAAAGGCACATTTGAAAATAATTTTTTATATTTTATATCAAATGCTATATCCAGAGCTATCTGTAGAACTTCCCATTTTCTTTTATTAATCGAACAGATTCCTTACTCCTCCAGCTATGTACTCTCCAGTACAGCTTTCTCGTCATTATTCCTCAGTGGTGATATATTTTTACTCATTCATATTACCTTATCCTAGAACTCTGTTTCCTTTGCTGTTTTTCTGTTCACATTCTGTGTGTTCTTTGAGACCAGTTCAGGACTTTCCTCCCCTCTAAGGGGTCTATAACCTCAGCAGCTCCCATTGCTTCCCAGGCTTTCTACTGACAATGATTTTGTTTGTATCTATATTTTTAATGTATATTTGTTTTATGTATGTTGATATTGAAATCTGAGTCCTTTGAGAAGGTTCTTTTGATTCTTCTAGGTCTTTGCCAGTATCGTACGTAGTATGGGGTACATGGTAGCAGTCAATAAATTCTTACTGATTAATTGGTGTCGAAATTGGGTTGTCAGTTCCAGGCATGGTGCTGAATGGAATCAGTTCTAGTAAAAGACTCTTCAACATTCAGCCTCCCTGTAGATCAAGCACAGGCAAAGCTTACGGTGAAAGGTGGTGAGAGACAAAATTCCAATAGCAAGAGTATTATTAATCTACTTAAACCATTAAGTGTTGTCCAGTATTAGATTGGATCGGAAATCCTGGCTTTCAACTCTTTCCTATTTGAATGCCCAAGAGGCTGTCAGCAAGTAAGAGGAAATGCGGAATTGGCTTTCAGTTGCCTGAGGAGAGGAGCTTAAATTTCTAGATTTATGGCTCTGCTTTACCTGAAACTTTTATTTTGCTTTTACTTTTATGTAGCAATAGAGTGTACTGAATTACAGTTGGTGCTACTTAAACAGTCTAGGGGAGCCCTAAGAATAAGTATCAGCAATTTTATGTAGTAATGTCCATGGTGTTCTTTATTGAACGCCTCCTCACAGGAATGTATCCTGGAAACCCCCAAAGGTATGATACTTTCAAAAAGGACTTTAGAGTGAAGGAGGTTGAATTTGTAAGTGTGAATTATCTGTCTATAATCTTTGAATTCAATTATTCTAGCTTTTCAAGTTCTAGAGGGGAAAGAGAACTTAAAGTAGCAGACGTGTATCCTGAATCTACTGACATGCCATCTTGGGAACCTGTTGCTTCTTCTCTTTGGCCTAAGTTTCCCAATTCTAAAATAACTGAATGGATTGAACTAAATATCTTCAGAAACACCTGCGACCTCTATATTTCTCTGCTTTGACCTCTGTTCAGACAATAAAAGTGAACTTGGATATCAAAGATAACTTAGGCCAAGAAGAAATTTTATCCTCACTGTCACTTAGGCTGTCCTCACTTCTAGAAAGGCCCCATGTCTTATTCCCATTGAGCTTCCTGCTCTCATTCATACCCTACCTCACCTTCATTCACTAAAGTGAACTATCCTTTGACTCTCCATAGCACTATATTATTCTCTGCTCATTTGCCTTTTATTAATATTATTATTTAATATGTACACATTTTATTTTCCTAAGTTGACTTTAAGCTATTATTAGGCATTAAGCATGCCTCCTTAATATATCTATCGTGCCCACAGTATGTAGTCAATAAATATTTGCTGATGATGATGTACCTTAGCTGACTCATCTTCTTTTTTTTTAGTGTCTAGAGTTTTACATATGTCTCCTTTTTCCTCCCATTGATCCCTCCCCCAATTCCCATCCCTGAGGGCAAGGCCCCACCTTTGATTCTTATCTCTATAAAGTTTACTCCAGCAAATATGAAACAAAAGAACTTAAAAAAAAGGCAAAGAAAATCTAGAAGGCCTTTGGACATGTCATTTGAACTCCAAAATGAAAGCATTCTTCCAGTTTAGTCAGTAACATGAAAATTATTTTAAATGATTTTTATCAATTTGCTATCTCTATTATTAAAGCAAGTATATGTCTATATATTAATCTTCTCTAGACTCAAGAATTAGGGTGTTAAGGATAAAGATTCTTCTTCTTCTTTATGCCCTTACTCTTACTTGGGTTACACTTGTGAGTGTTCAATACATATTTATTATAAGTGTAAATAAATGGGTGATCCTTAAGGCTAAAGCTAGGAATTCTGTTAAGGAAAATATTTAGAACCTGTGCTCCCAAACTTCCACATTGCTAATGCTGCTCATCCATTGTAAGGATAATACTAATGGGTTCCTTTTCTATACTGGGAATAATGTTAGACTAATAAAATATGTGATAAAGCAATCCATAAATTGATTCCTAATATTGCTAGCTTGGGAATAGCTCCTCAGAAGATAAAATGTTGTTCCATTTTACTTTTATTTGGCAGCCTTGAACTTGACGGAGGAACATATTCTAACATTTTCAAGTTGTCAGGATTATTTAATTGTTGCAATCTCACACCCTGTATTTGAAATTTAGGATAGACTGTAAGTAGGCTCAATGTACTAATTTGTCAAAAATGTTTAATTAATATCAAACTTACATAAAAGAAATTATTGACAGATTTTGTAACATAAAATGCATAAATTTTTTATGTCTATAACTTATAAGCAAAATTAAGACAAATAAACTAGGAGATGTGAAAAATTAAAAATAAAATTTAATCTCCCTACTATAGGAAGAGCTTTCACAAATCCTTTAAAAAAATCCAGTAAAAAATGGTTTAAAAGGGTGAATAGATAAAATTAGAAATAGAAAGAGAAGTCCAAACTTACCAGAAATAAAATATTTGTAAATAAAACATTGGAGTTAGAAATAGTAATACATACGTACTTATTAAATGTTCCGGTATGATGATGTTATCTTATATCTTCCTTTTAGAAGTAACTTAGTTCAGTATTTCTGGAAAGCAATTTTTCAATTGTTGTTATTAGTATGAAAATATGGTAAGTATACTTTGATTCAATAATTCTATTTTTAGTGATCTATTCTAAGGATACAATCAAAAGTTTATATAAAACATTAAAAGTAATTTTTATGACTTTATATTTTAGAGTAGATTTAGGTTCTCAACAAAACTGAGATGTGGGTACAAAGATGTCCTTATGTCCCCTGCCCCCACACATGCGTAGCCTCCTCCATCATCAACACACCCTACCAGGGCAGTACATTTGTTATAATTGATGAATCTACATTAGCACATCATTATCACCCAAATTTCACAGTTTACCTTAGGGTTCACTCTTAGTTTTGTACATTTTTTTGTGTTTGGATAGATATATAGTGACATGCACCCACCATATAATACTATACAAAGTAGTCTCACTGCCCTAAAAAACCTTTGCTCCATCTATCCCTCACACCCCACATAAACCCTGGAAACCACTGATCTTTTTCCTAAATCCATAGTTTTGTCTTTTCCAGATGTCCTTTGGAATTGTATATCAAGTAGCTTGCTCAGATTGGCTTCTTTCACTTAGTAGAATTCATTAAAGATTCTTCCATGTCTTTTTATTGCCTGATGGCTCATTTCTTATTAATACTGAATAATTACAATTTAATGAGGGAAACACATAGGTAAATAGACATTTATGGTATATTAAGTGCTATGAACCTAGAAATAAAAGCCTAATATGGTAAGTGCCTGGTCATCCAGTCATCTGTTCAACCATTCAAAGCGTAAATATGCTAATGATGTGCTAAGGCCACTCATCTGCTCGCTATGATGTGCAGTGACCACTAGGGGGCAGATGCTCTAACTGGTAGGTTAACTTGCTGCTGGGGTCCGGCCAATTGAGACTAAGCAAGACTGGCTGGACATGCCCTGGAGTCCTCCTGCAGTCCCTCCCTGGCTGGCAACCTTTCCATGTCCCTCCCCAGCCCCAATCGTGCACCCAGTGGGGTCCCTCGGCCTGGCCTGCACCCTCTCACAATCCAGGACTCCTTGGGGAATGTCAGAGAGCCAGTTTCACCCCAACAGCAGAATAACTGGTCACTATGACATGCACTGACCACCAGGGGGCAGATGCTCAGTGCAGGAGCTTCCCTGGTGGTCAGTACACTCCCACAGGGGGAGTGCCGCTCAGCCAGAAGCCAGGCTCATGGCTGGTGAGCACAGTGGTGGTGGTGGGAGCCTCTCTTTCATCCACGACAGGGCTAAGGTTGTCCGACTACCCTGTGGGGAGTAGGCCTAAGCCATCAGTTGGACAAATTTTGTGCATCGGGCCTCTAGTATTAAAGAGAATGATGATAATGATGATGATGTGAAGAAGATCGAAACCTATATACTAGTAGCTGTTCTGATTTCTACTACTACATAACAAATTATACCAAAACTTTATTGACTAAGAGCAACCATTTTGTTATGGTCATGGATTCTGTGGGTCAGGGATTCAGGCAGGATAATGTCCCACAATGTGTACAGCTTAGCTGGGAAGACCTGAATGCTGGGGTGAATTAAGATTAGAATGATCTGAAGGCTCATGCATGTGTACCAATATGGAAAGGATTTTTAAGAGATGGGAGGTGGTTCACCAGAAGTAATGAGTTCCATTTTAGAACCTGTTTGTACATTCAGATGGAAATACTTAATGCTTTTTGGCTCTAGAGAAAGAGATTTAGGACTTTTCAGCATATGATGATCATTGAATCCAAGAGGTTACCATCGAAAGTAGTCTTGGCAGTGACTCCATTCTTTGATAAAGTTATCTACAATTTGGCAGCTGTGAAGAGGAATGGAGCACCTAACCAATATACTGTAGAGGTAATCTGTGTTGGAGTTGGTCATTGGCAGAATGTCGAATGTTCCAGAATTTCAGAAAGCCAGGGATCTGGGAAGGAGCATTCTTCTTCCTCTACAGCAACTTAAATTCTTCCCAGAGGGTGCCATTAGTTGAATCCTCTTCATGATGAGCCGACTATAATTTTACTAGAAGCTGATGAGGCTTTATAATTTTTTTCCCCAGAAGACCAGAAGGGATATCAGTGTTGCTTCCTGCAGGACAAGTAAGGAGCAAACTGTATTTTATTGGCAATCCTGGTAGCATTTTCTCCATTGGTGGTTTATGTGTAATAGAGACCAAACTGCAATTTTCTGACTTGCCAAGACCCATTATGTCTGGCAAATAGAGTTTATGCTTGACAGAATCCACACTTAGGGTGGAAAGCCAAGGAAATTAAACTCAAGTTTAGGCTAATTTTTGGTAGTGAAAATTATTCTCCCTTGGTGACCTGATTCAGCATGGAATAAAACAACCAGAAAGCTATTCATGCTTCCCAGTCTTCTTTCTTTAATCAAAATAATAAAAGCATTTGAATTGGCCCAATTCCTGATTCTCATCCCTCATGGATTCCATGGAGCCTAATTTCTTATTGACATAAGAAGCTTTTCATGTTAATAGATTGGAAATCAGATAATAAAATATTTTCTTCAAGGTAACCGCTCTTCGTACACTTTGAGGTATATGCAAATCCCACCGTCTATGGATTTATAGAGACGATCCCACCACAGAATCTTCATACTTTCTCACAAATGATATTTTAAAAACTTTTCTCCATCATCTGGGTTATTAAACTTTAGTCTTAGCTCAGAATGATGTCTCAGTATGAGTAGTAGTGTTGACAGAGATAAAAAAGGATGAAGGCTGAACTTTAATAAATAATATTGATGATAACTTAGGAACAATCTCAATTGATTGTTTAGTACATTTAGGTGGCCTTTCTGGTGATGATTTGTATTGATATATTCAGTTTATATAACTTGGTCTTTAATATTATCTTGATAGTCCCATCTTCATTCGTTCTTATCTTTCTACAAATGATGAGATTCAAGTTTTTCACTGGCAATCACATTTTGTCAACTATTAAAAAAATTATTCCACAAAGATGAACATTGATTATGAGGATTCCTCATAAAAATCATGTTGGAGAAGAGTGTGCTCCTGCCTGAGGATTAAACATTTTTCTTGGCCCTAGCTGGTTTGGCTCAGTGGATAGAGTGTTGGCCTGTGCACTGAAGGGTCCTGGGTTTGATTCCAGTCAAGGGCACAGCACATGCCTGGGTTCCCGGCTAGATTCCCAGTGGGAGGCCTGCAGGAGGCAGCGGACTGATGATTCTCTCTCATCATTGATGTTTCTCTCTCTTTCTCTCTCCCTCTCCCTTCCTCTCCGAAATCAGTAAAAATACCTTAAAAATTTTGTTTGCTTGTTTTGTTTGCGCTGGGTTAGACAATAGCCAGTTGTGGCTCCTCGGATGAAGACCCTGTATTATATATCAGAGTTAGCTCACCCAGCTTTCTGGTGGACAGATGATTTCAAGAAAGATACTGGCCTTTTGGGCCAAGACTGGGGAAGACATGTGTGATTTTTCACAATAAACTAAGAAGAAAAATACCCCCAGCAGTACCATCACCACCACTCTTCCTCTACTGCTGTTATTATTATTATTTATAGGAAAGAGGGTATTATTGTCAACCTTAATCTGCTCTTTTTGTGTGTGTGTATTTTAGTAATTGGTTGGGTGAGAGTGTGCCCAGGCCTGCGTTAATCACTGGGTGGGCCTAAGAGCCTAATCTCCTTCAGGAATTTCTCCCATTGTGATTTCCTCAGACATACGAGACATCACCCACATGGCATACGAAATAAATTTAAATTGAACAATGAGAGAGATGATTCATCCTTTTATGCTTTCTTTTGGGTTTCATTCCCAGAACTAGAGAAAACCTAAGAAGAGCAGTGGGTTTTTGAGTTCCAGACATGCTTCTTCTAAATTCTCCACTTAGAGCTATCTCCCCCTGACCTTGAAAAGGCGAATAGATCCACATCAGGGAGATTAAATAAGGCACCACAGAAGAATAATTACAGGGGGAGCAAGTAAGTGCAATCTCCTCTGGTGTCAAGTGTGACCAGTCTGAATGAATCAAACTATGTTTCTAGTCCGTGATCAGCTTCAAACTTTCAGAGCTCCTACTCAGTTATGCCGCCTCACTGTATGCTCGGCTGGCACTCATATTGCCTTATTATTGCTGCTTTCAAAAAAAAAATGTGCATCTTTGGATTCACTGCCCAACTATCTCAGCCAGAACCTCCCCTGTAGATTTTTAGAAGAGAAATGTAGTCATTGCCTCTCTGTCCATTCAACATGGGTAGTCAGGAGAGGAATAAAATATAGACATGGCTCATCAGAGGGCAGCCTTGGCTGCACTTCTATGCCACAAACCTTGTCACCTCATAACCCGGACAATAGTCACTAATGAGAACATTTGAATTCATTCCCCAAATGGTATTGCCTCCATACCACACAAATTAGAGCCATTTGTGGCTTTTTTGCTTTCCTTTTCTCTCGTGTGTGTTCAGATTAGATTCCCATATTATTTTCTCCTAATCTAAGGTTCACATTAGATTATTCTAGCAAGATTATCAAATTCTTTGAAACTCTCTGTAGCTCTATATCTAGTAGAGTGCCTGGAAGTCAGTAATTATTTATTGTATGAATATTTTTCGAACACTCATAGGCAATCAAGGAATAATTGTATTCCTAAAACAGTGTTGAAACAGGAATTTTAGGGGAATATAGGCAAGTTTAGGGAATTTTTAGAATTGGGGTCCACACACAGGGCTACAGACTGGGAGAAGGTATATCTCCATAACACAAGGAAGCCAGGTGCAGTTACATTTCCATAAGACAAGGGAGCAGCAACAGGTACATTTCCATAAGAAAAAGGGAACTGAAAATAGCCAAAAAAGTCTATATTTACAAAATAAAGAAGAAAGAAAGCCCAGAAGAAATAGAAGGACAATGAAGGAGGAGGGCCTCAGGAGTTACTACCCTATTTCCACGAAAATAAGACAGTGTCTTATATTAATTTTTGCTCCCAAAGATGCGCTAGGTCTTATTTTCAGGGGATGTCTTATTTTTCCATGAAGAAGAATATGGTACACATTTATTGTTGAACAAGAAAAAGGAAAATTTATTACCTGTGTGTCCACACAATGTGCCTGACTCCTGCCCCGCGTGACTCACTGTCTAATTGTGATTCAGCCAGACTGTCAGGGCAGAGCAAGCAGCAGGCAGCGAGGGCTCTCTGATGCAAAGAGACCTCGCACTTCCTGTCTGCTCCGGCTATGCTGCGCAGTGGCTCCCGCCGCTATGGCCAGAGTCCAGAGTTCAGAGTTATGGTAGCTTCGGGGGACCTTATTATCGAGGAGGCCTGATGTTTGAGGGGGCTTATGGGGGAGGTCTTATGTTTGGGGGAGGCCTTATTATCAGAGAGGTCTTACTTTTGGGGGGATATCTTATATTTCAGCAAGAGGCAAAACTGTAATTAGGTCTTATTTTCGGGGATGTCTTACTTTCAGGGAAACAGGGCATTAGTGTCCTCCTTTGTTAGGCTTTTGTTGAGGAACCTAGTGGAGAATAACTTGGCTGTAAATATGCAACACAATTACACCACTAAATACCATTTTTGAGTATTTTTTAACTAAAAATACCTGCTTTTCTGGCAAATGTAATCCAAACGTATTTTGCTTTAAAGATCAGACAGGGAAAAGGGAACAGTCTGGGTTTCCTGCCCCAGATGGTTACAACAAAACCAGAAACACTCCATAACAAGGAGGGGGTTGGGAGCAGAAGTAAGGGCACCATTATTCTTTGTCTCTTCTCTTCCCTGGGGGAAATATTGGCACCAGATATTCAACAGTAGGAAGACATTTGGAAAGCGGCCTAGCCAAAGGATCTGTGGTAATCAGGAGTCATAAATCAGATAGGAGAGGGAGAGACCATATGGTGGGGGAAGAAAGTGACGATGCAATTCTTTCAACTGTAGCTGTTCAAATGTGCTCTCTTACCCAGTAGAGTAAGGAGCCCCGTCTCACCCTTTCCTACTCCTCCCCTGACCTTCGGGAATGTCAGACAAAATACCTTGCTCTTTTTTAGACAGTTCTGAACTAGCCAGATGTCAGTGACCTGGAGGGGATTCGGGTGAGAGCTGGAGAAATGATTAAACAGCTGGGGATGCCAGTGATCCAGTGGGCGTTTCCTCTCTGCACCTCTAGAACTGACTTATGAGAAGACAGTCAAATAACTAGATATGTGTTTTTTGGCCCAGGGCAGACAAGAAGTATGGGCTAACTTGTCTCCAATTGTGTTGCCAACAGCCAATAAATTGTGTCCTTTCTTCTCCAAATGGACTGTCGGTATATATATATATATTTAAGTTTTATTGAAAATAGTTACCTGGAATTTATTTGCACTCATTTCCCAGAGAGCCTGAGTAATCGCAGACTCCGGTTGCTGCAGGCCCCCGTGACTCTCCCCTGCTTCACACAAGTCCAGGGAAATTGCCTCTGTAGACAGAGATGGACCTCTCATTTCCCCCCAACTTGTCTGGAGATCAAGAGGGTGAGACTGAAACCTCTTTCACTGGAGACACGTCACCTCCCATGCCTATTTCTGGCTTCCCTTTTGGGTGTATGAGCAAAATCGTTTTATTAAACCATTTGTCAAGGGGCAGATGGGAAATCTGTCTTTTCCATTAGTCACCAGAAAGTGACCCGGGCAGCAGTGGAGGGAATTGGTCAAGCTGTTGCAACCATCCAGACCAGAGTGGGGAAAGAGACGATGCTTTGCTCAGTTCTCACCCGGTCCCAGGCAGCTCCCCAGGAGACCTTTAGCCAACAAGGCCCTGTTTTTATTGGCTGCCCCTCTGTGAGTCTGCGATCTTTTACACCAAGATTCAGAGCCAGTGAGAGTTGTGGAGCTGTGTGTCCGGCCAGGGAGGGGAGACAGCTAGCATTGGAAAGCTTTAGTGCCTTGCCCTTGACACTCCATATCCATGTTTAATTAATTTCCTAATGTTGTGGGGGAAAATATGAAATACATAAAGCCAACTGACCACTCCATAATTTGTTTCTGAAGTTTGGCTGGACATAAAAGTCTGTCTTCCCACGCCACATAACATAATTTATTTGATGATTCCCCTTCGGCATCGGGTCCAGGCTAACCTTGAGTTTGGAGGCTGTTCTTTGCTTCCTGGTGCTGGTGGTCACAGTGTGTCCTTTCTTGGCAGTGGCTGTGAGCCCGGCAAAACAGACTTCTGAAAGGCGAGTGGATTAATCATTTTGAAGCCATGCTCGCTTCAATAGTCCCCTGCAGGATGTCTGAGAACCAGAGGAGGCTCTCATAGTTTACAAGTGGCCAAGGGAGCTGTCTGAAGAGATAAAGAGAAGGGAAGAAAGAAAGAAAGAGAGATAGAGGGAGAGAGAGAGAGAGAGAGAGAGAGAGAGAGAGAGAGAGAGAGAGAGAGAGAGAGAGAGAGAGAGAGAGAGAGAGAGAGAGGGAGAGAGAGAGAGAGAGGAAGGAAGGAAGGAAGGAAGGAAGGAAGGAAGGAAGGAAGGAAGGAAGGAAGGAAGGAAGGAAGGAAGAGAAAGAAAAGAAAGAAAGACAACTTTTAAATGGTATATGCTGGAGTTTTCACTAAACCAAAAAGTATTACAAAAAAGTATATCTCTTGCTCCTATAGCAGAAACTGTGATGAGTCCAACCTTTTTATTACAATCAGGTTTTCTCTAAATATATTATGCCCTGCAGGTTAAAATGATTTACTTCTCTATTTTGGGACATCTGAGTTCTATTCTACCGTTGCCAGTATGTTTTCAGCTGTGCCAAAACTGAGCAGGTCTGCAATTCCTTTGTAACATCAAAACAGAGACATTTATCATTGAGATTTATCATGGGACAGGCTGCCAGATGGTTTGGGTGTTTTAAAGGTGAACTGTTTGGGCCTTGGTTAGCTCATGCGGACTTCTAGCTAAAACAACTCTATCAGCTGCGCTGTACAAAGACACTGGCTTCCCCTCCACCCAACCCCCTCCCTTGTTCTTCTAGTAATGCAGAAAATATTAATGTAATGGCAGATGTGGCATGGATTGTCATTTCAGGAAGAAAACCAAGCCATAACCAATTCCACTGATTGCATTCTAATTATAATGTGACCTCCTGTTGCTTTGCATAGAGGCCGTATTCATTTCAGTTCACCACTGTAAAACTTGCCGAGTCAACGACCCTCAAAGGGGCAATTGTAAGATTTAAGCTTGGAATTTTTTGCTCATACCAAAGACCTTTATTCTGCCAAGCCTCTGCTGATTGGGCCAGAAAGAATGCATTTGATTATATAGACTAAACTTATTGAGAACAGAACCTTTGTGCTTTGAAATGCTTTTCATTCAAATTACATTCAGACATTCAATCAACATTGATTATGATATGGATTGGCAATGGGGAATGCCTTGAGTTTTGGTCTGGTTTGAAAGTTAGCTCAGTTCCACACTAGATAACTGCAACTGGGAAGGCAGCTGAGTTTCCTTAACTTTCCCACCAGAGGAAAGCACAGTTTTCTTATTCCCATCTGATTCAGCACCCAAGATAATTTCTTTACTTAGAGACCTGGGATCTTTCAGCCTTCCAACTTTAATTACTCTCTGGGAATCATGGGGTATGAGTGCACATTTGTGTTTGTGCTAAGTGAAGTGGGAATGACAAGCAAGGAGAATCCATCTCAGATTCCAAGTCAGGGGTTTTGTATTGTGGAAGGAAGCAAGCACTGGGTGAAGATTTGGAAGCAAAAATTCTATCTAGTCATGACTGCTGCCTTTGTGGGTTAGGATAAGCCTCAGTTTTCTCACCTGCAGAATGAAATAATAATAGGTGGGTTGGCGAATACTGTAGAGTGATTTGAAAATACTGAGAGCAATAATACATTAATTTATTTTTGTTATTTACAAGTTAGTGTACATATGTGTGTTTTTTGGGAGCCTTTGTCTGCAACTAGACCTTTATCTCTGGAAAAATTTTTGCAAGACCAGTGTTCCAACTAGTTAGTTCTTTGCAGAACTACATATTTTACAAAACTACATGGACAAACTCAAGTTTTTCTTTTGACTTAAAGGTTCCTTCTGGCCCTTCCAGATTCCAGCCTAGAAGAGGCTGGAGTTTGCACAAGAGGAGGGAAGTTGCTAGGGCTTCCTCATTCCAAGTTGAAGTAGCTTGAGATAGTTTCATCTCTTGATCCAATTGCCTATTGTCAGCTGTTACCTATGTGACATACAGACAAAATAGACTTCCAGCCTCAATAGCATTCCTGAAATTCAGCATTTCCAAGGAAATGGTCCCCTTGGATGGCATTCTGGAATTTCAAATTTAGTACTTTCTCTTCTTCACCCCAGGATACCTGTAACTAGCCTCTCCTCCTCTATTCTTTCTCGTAGCTACTTCTTTAATTCCAGGCACTTGAGTTCAAAATCTTGGAATCTCCTTTTACATTCTCTCTCTCCTTTACCATACACATAGAAGTCATTGCTAAGTCCTATGTGCTGTGAATTCTATCACTGAGAATGCCTTTGGAAATACCTATTCTCCCTAAAGTTACTCTTTCCTTTTTGGATCTAATTATTCCTCCCTTGACCTATGTACTCTTTGCTAGTTTCTCCACCTTTGGTCTCTACACCAATTCATTCTTTCCTAACCAAGTCTGTTAAGCCACTTCTGAGATGGCTCTCTTGCTTGGTATTGATACCATTTTGAAATCCATTCCCTTTGTGTATGGGCAGGGCCTGGGATTTGCTTATAACCAATGCATTGTGAAAAGTTGATGGGATGTCACTTCCTTGATTAAGATACATAAGACTGTGACTTCTGTCTTCTTAGAAGATTCTCTCCCTGCCTGCCTTGATGAAGTTAAGTCCCACATGGCAAGCATCTGAGCATGGTCTGTGGGCAACAGTGAGGAGTTATGGCCCTTTATACACAGGAACAGAATCTTGCCAACAACTATGTGCCTTGGAAGCTTTGCCAGTCAAGCCTCAGATGACAGCCCAGCTGTGGCCATACTTTGAAAGCAGCCTTGTGAGACACCTGAAGCAGAGATGAGGACCCAGCTAAGCTACACTCAGGTTTCTGACCTACAGAAACCAAGGCAATAAATATGTATTGTTTTAAGTTGCCCAGATTGTGGTATTTTGTTATGTAGTAATCGATACCTAATATACTGGGATGGCCAAATTATTGACTCAAAAAAAAAATACTAATTACATTGAAGATTCTCTGTAGTTGGCCTTGATCTATCTACCCAAATGACTTTCCAGCTTCTTTTCCTGAGCACTATTACTCTTAGTGTATATAATTCTGGCTTTCTACCTTTTACCTTTTGCTGACATTGTTACCTTTTTCTGGGTTCTCTTTATGACTAAGGAAATCCCATACCTTTTTTTTT
>PVJC01009352.1:0-19574 GCA_004026665.1 Murina feae
CTTAGCATTTGCAGGAGTATGGATGGAGCTGGAGAACATAATGCTAAGTGAAATAAGCCAGTCAATGAAAGAAAAATACCACATGTCCTCACTCATCTATGGATAATAATAACCATTATAAACTGGTGAACAAAAATAGATACAGAGGCAGAGCAACATCAAACAGACTGTCAAATTACAGCAACAAGGACAGGGACTTTGGGGGGGGGGTAACAGATCAGCCAAGGGACTTTTGTGTACGCATTTAAGCATAACCAAAGGGCACAGACCACTGGAGGGTAGGGGAGGCTTGGGGAAGGGCAGGGGGAAAAAGAGATATATGTACTAATCTTTGTAATGCTTTATGTAATTTAAAAAAATGTGGAAAAAAAACAAAAATAAAAATAGAAATAAAACACATACACACACACAAAAAAAACACACAAACAAAATGAAAAGAAATGAAACTTGGCACTGGCTTCCTACTGAATAATATTAAGCTCCTCATTGTGTCCAGAAAGCCCCCTTCAATTTGCCATTGCCCCCATCAGTCCCTCTCTGTCCCTTTCTCTCACGTCTCACCCCTGCTTACTCTGTTCCAGCCACACCAGCCTTCTTGTGCTGTAGGAACATGCCCAATACACTTGCACTTCAGAGTCCCTGGCCAATCCCTGTCTGGCCCAGAAAACCAAATGGCTACCTCTGCTCAGGAGCCTTCCATGACCACTTTGTCCACAGCTCTCTGCCATAGTACAGACCCTGTAATTACCACACTTTAATCCTCTCCTTAGATCTCATTGCTGCCTGATCTAGATTACCTGCCTATTTCGCACTTTGTAATCGGGCATTTTTTCCCCCAAATTGCGTGTTTCACTGTGTGGTAGCGTTGGAAACACTTTCCTTTGTGCAGGGGTACATTACAAAACTTGCACATGTACCGCGTTTCACTATGTAGTTTATGAGCGGCACACACACGACAACAACGTAAAACATTTTTATTTTTGCCGATTCCAACTAGAGGTTCCAATGTATGTTTCCTCATGTCCATTGACAGTCTCCCTGGTGGATCCGATTTTACTTGTTTCCCGCAAAAAATGTGTTAATTACGAGAGGCCTGGTGCACGAATTTGAGCATGGATGAGGTCACTCAGCCTGGCTGACAATTAGGGTCGATTGGGGGGACTGGCTGGCCGGGGGAAGAGGCTGCAGGAGGTTGGCCGGCTGGGAGGAGGGACTTGTGGGAGGTTGCCCAGCTGTGGAAAGTTGGCTGTGGGAGCGCACTGACCACCAGGGAGCAGCTCCTGCATTGAGCTGTATGTTAGTAACATACATAGTAACCAGTCAACTGGTCATTTGGTCGCTTAGGCTTTTATATATATATATAGATAGATAGATAGATATAGAGATAGACATAGATATATAGATATAGATATATAGATTGCTTTCCCTTCTCTATAGGACACAAATACCAAGGGAACAGGCACTGTTCACTTCTCTATCCTAAGCACTTTGATTGGAACTCATACATAGTGAGGTTTCAATAAACATGTGCCAAACAAATCAATGAAGTGCAGTGTACTTTGGGGCAATTTACCTCTTTTTTTTTTTTTTTTTTGTAAATCCTCATTGGAAAATAATTTTTCCCATTGATATTTAGAGAGAGTGGAAGGGAAGAAAGGGGAGAGAGAGTAAAAAAATCAATGCAAGAGAGATACATCAATTGGTTGCCTTCCACATGCTCCCCAAACTGGGGCTAGGGATTGAACCTGCAACCCAGGCATGTGCCCTTGATAGAGAATTGAACCTGAGACCCTTTGGTGAGTAGGCCTCTGCTCTAACCACTGAAAACATTGGCTAGAGCAAAATACTTTTAATGCTGTATGTGTTATCTAGAAAACAGACTGCTGAGGGTGCCCATCTCATGGGGCTGCTGTGGAGATGAAATGGGATAATATGCATATGGTGTGCTTAAACCATAATTGGCTTGCAGTATGTGTTTTTGGCCAATGTTGACTCCATCACCATTACCACTCTTCCAGATGACAAAAGGCCTAAAGCAACAACCCCAGGGAGGCCTCCTGTCAGTATTCTGGAAACTGTCAACCTCCACTGCTCCTCCCACCTTGCAGGGTGAACTCCCTTACCTTCGGGGTGTGCCATCCTCGAAGGGTGGGATGATGACCACCTTGACGGTGACAGAGGTGCGCAGCAGGTCGATCATCTGGTCGTGGGTCAGTGTGACCACAGCCACCTTGCAGATCTCCACCAGCCGGCTGCCTTGCCGGAGGCCAGCCTGCCAGGCAAACCCATAGTCTTCTACCTCAGCCACAGTCCCGTCGTACTTCACGTGGAAGCCCAGCTGCCCGAGCCCATTCCGCCGCAGAGTCATGTCCACTGTCTCCCAGCCGTTGGTCATCACCTTTAGGAAACAGGTGGGATCTAGCTTCACAAGCTGTTTGGGGTCAGCTCTTGTGGATGACACCTGATCAGATTCCTTCCTTTGAGGCCAAAAGACCCAGCTGATTCCCATATAACTTCCCAAGTGATGCCAGGATACAGGAGCACAAACACCCACCTAGTCCCAGCCTAGGATCCTGACTTCTGGAGAGAAAGTATGTGGCTCATTACCTCAGAGAGAGGCAGCAGTCACTAGCCAAGCCATGTTCTCCAAACATATGTAGATGTGAGGATCCAAGGAACAGAACCCCCAATCCTTTAGCACATCCTCTTCTTGGGGTAAAAAGATAAACTTAACAAACTATGGCTATTAAGCAAGTTCCATCAAGATCTGTCTGCCCTTTCCTAAATCTGCATTAAGGAAAGAGAATGTGTGATGGTTTAAATTTCCTGTAAGGAGTCAACTCCTGGCTAGAAATTATCCTATTCAACATGCCTATAAGAGTGGTGGCTTTCACACTTTTCTGACCATGACTCACAGTAAGAAAGAAATTTATCCCACAAGCCACACTATGCATTCACATATGTACACATACATCCATACACACAACAATCTTCCTTGCAATCCAAATTGATCACATTTGTGACTGTGGTTAGCAAGAAGTGAGAGTTTGGATAGAAAAAACTTATCTGAAAATGAAACCACATCTGTTAGGTTCCTGATTTGGACACTGAAAATTTGGGAAGTAGGGCAACATCTAAGATGGGAAAGCCACAAAAGACTGGAAATCCTGATACAGCAAGATGGCAGCATAGGTAAACACCATAAATGCAGCCGTGCACAACTATTTCAAAATAGCCACGAAAAGAAAACATGGACACCACCCACACCCACATGAAGGCTGGCTGAGTGAAAATTCTACAACTAGAAAGAGACTGAGACTTAGAGGAGTGGGAAAGCAAAGTACAGTGGTACGGAGGCGTGTGCAAGGTGCAAGGGCTGGTGCTGGAGGACGTGGTTCTTTTTCAAACCGGAAGGAGCCACAAGCTCCCGGCGGCTCTGAACTCCAGTTCCAGGCGAGTTTTTGGGGACCCAGATGCACATCCGGAGAAGGGGGATGACTGGCACCGGGAGGAAATCCAAAGTGGGTTTCTCTCAGCGTTGCTTGCAGCAATTACCGTGGGACACAGATACCCAATGTCTTTTAGCGCAGGGCTGAGAATTGGCCATAGCTATTTGCTCAGCACTGTAAACTCCCCGAGGCCCCGCCCCTCCCAAGCTGCATCAGAGGCTTTTGCATATAAAAGGCTGAGTAGCCTGAGGCAAAGGCTAAATCAACACCTCCTTAGAGATACAAGAGCCAGCGTACCCAGTGGTCAGAGTGGGACCATCGTAAATAAAACTCAGATCCACAAGGGACACACTCGGGGCAGAGACAGTGAGCACAAAAGCCCCACTGAAACAACTCTTGCCCCATAAGGGTGTCTCCAGCACAGAAGTTCTCCCACTGTAGATACAGCTGACTCTCATAACCAAGTGGCTTAGAGGTTAATTCCTCTCAGTGATCACCTAACTCAGAAAGGGAAGCAGCCAAAATGCGGAGACAAAGAAACAGGTCACAAATGACAGAAATGGAGGAAAGAAAACGACAGGATATAGAGTTCAAAACCACGGTTATTAGGTTTTTCAAGAATTTTCTAAAGACTGCCGATAAATTTAGTGAGATCCTCGAGCATATGAAAAAGGACCAGCTAGAAATTAAGCATACATTGACTGAAATAAAGAATAATATACAGAGATCCAACAGCAGACTAGAGGATCGCAAGAATCAAGTCAAAGATATGAAATATGAAGAAGTAAAACCCACCCAGCCAGAAAAGCCAAAAGAAAAAAGAATAAAAAATATGAAGATAGTGTTAGGAGTCTCTGGGACAACGTCAAGTGTACCAACATCAGATTTATAGGGGTGCCAGAAGAAGAGAAAGAGCAAGATATTGAAAACCTATTTGAAGATATAATGACAGAAAACTTCCCCCACCTGGTGAAAGAAATAGACTTCCAAGACCAGGAAGCGTAGAGAATCCCAAACAAAAGGAACCCAAGGAGGACCATACCAAGACACATCATAATTAAAATGCCAAGTGCAAAAGACAAGGAGAGAGTCTTAAAAGCTGCAAGAGAAAAGCACTTAGTTACCTACAAGGGGGAACCCATATGACTGTCAGCTGATTTCTCAACAGAAACTTTGCAGGCCAGAAGGGAGTGGCAAGAAATATTCAAAGTGATGAATAGCAAGAACCTACAGCCAAAATTACTTTACCCAGCAAAGCTATCATTCAGAATTGAAGGTCAGACAAAGAGCTTCACAGACAAGAAAAAGCTAAAAGAGTTCATCACCACCCAACTAGTATTATATGAAATGCTGAAAGGTATCCTTTGAGAAGAGGAAGAAAAAGGAAAGTAAAAATTATGAACAACAAATACATATCTATCAACAAGTGAATCTAAGAATCAAGTGAATAAAAAATCTGATGAACAGAATAAACTGGTGAATAGAATAGAATCAGAGGCATAGAAAGGGAGCGGACTGACAATTTTCAGGGGTTAAGGGTGTTGGGGGTGTGTGAAGAGAATGGACAATAATCGTACACCTATGGATGAGGACAGTGGGGGGGGCAAGGACAGAAGGTGGGGTGGTAACTGGGAGGAGGGGAGCTATGGGGGAAAAAAGAGGAACAACTGTAATAATCTGACCAATAAAGATAAATTAAAAAAAAAAAAGAGTGGAAATCCTTACTCACTGGGGTGTACTCTGATACTTTCTATTCTTTCTTATCCTATCCTTGGAAAATTTTTTTAAAATATATTTTTTTTTATTGATTTTTTTACAGAGAGAAAGGGAGAGAAATAGAGAGTTAGAAACATCGATGAGAGAGAAACATCGATCAGCTGCCTCCTGCACACCTCCCACTGGGGATGTGCCTGCAACCAAGGTACATGCCCTTGACCGGAATTGAACCTGGGACCTTTAGGTCTGCAGGCCGACGTGCTATCCACTGAGCCAAACTGGTTAGGGCTCCTTGGGAATTTTTGATTGAGATCCCGTAATTGATTTCATTGCCCAGCCTGTTTACATATGCAAACTAACCCAGTCAATATGGCAGCAGGCAGCCATGGAGCTGGAGCAAGTAGGAAATTGGTTGCCCTGGTGATGGATGAAGCCAAGCTTCCTGCCTGCCCTGGCAGGCTGTGGCCTCTACTCAAGGCAACAAAGTTTCAATTATCTAATTTAATAAAAGAGCAATATGCAAATTAACCATCTCTCCGGGATGCCTAAGCCACGCCCACCAGCTAAGCCACACCCATCAGCCAATCAGAGCTGCCAGCCAAGATGGTTGCTGGCAGCCACAGAGCTAGAGTAAACATCAGGCTTCCGTTGCAACTGCCTGCCTAGGCTGGTTGAGCCTCTGCTCACGGTAACAATATTTCAATTATAGAAGCCACACAGCTGAAACAAATAGGAGGCTTCCTTACCTGCCTATGCCTGGGCTCAAAGCAACAGTGTTTCAATTATAGAAGACAAATAAACCCCAGAAACCTGATTCCAGCCTCGCTCCTCACTCAGGCTGCCCAAGCACCCCAGTAGGGACCCAAAACCTGAAGGAACTGTGGGCAGCCTGAAAATGGCCCTCAGCTCGTCAACCTGGCTTGCCACACCTCAGTGGGGTGAGGGTCCACACTGGGGGGCTTGGCCAGCCTGCAAACAGCCATCAGCCCCTTACCCAGGCTGGCCAGGCACACCAGTAGGTGGACATCCCCTGAGGGGTCCCAGACTGGGAGAGGGCACAGGCCAGGCTGAGGGATTCCCAAGTGCATAAATTTTTGTGCACCGGGCCCCTAGTAGAAGATAAATAAATCCCAGATACCTGCTTCTAGCCAGCCTTGCTGGGAGCTTGGATCATTAGGGGCCATGGCCAGCCTGCAAACAGTCATCAGCCCCTCACCCAGGCTGGCCAGGCAACCCAGGGAGGACCCTGACTCTGAAGGGGCTGTGGCCAGCCTGCAAACAGCCATCAGCCCCTCACCCAGGCTGGCCAGGCACCCCAGCATGGACCCCCACCCTGAAGAGGCTGTGGCCAGCATGCAAACAGCCATCAGCCACTCACCCAGGCTGGCCAGGCACCCCAGCGGGGACTCCCACCCTGAAGGGGATGTGGCCAGTCTACAAACAGCCATTAGGCACTCACCCAGGCTGGCCAGGCACCCCAGCAGGACCCCCCTCCCTGAAGGGGGTGTGGCCAGCCTGAAAATGGCCCTCAGTCCCTCACCCAGGCTGGCCAGGCACTCCAGCGGGACACCCTCCCCTCCCCGATCCGGGACACCCTTCAGGGCAAACCAGCCGGCCCCCACCCATGCACCAGGCCTCTATCCTATATAATAAAAGGGTAATATGCAAATTGACTCTAACAGTAGAACGACTAGGAATGACTGGTCACTATGATACACACTGACCACCAGGGGGCAGCTCCTGCATTGAGCGTCTGCCCCCTGGTAGTCAGTGCGTTCCCATAGGGAGAGCTCTGCTCAGCCACAAGCCAGGCTGATGGCTGCCAATACAGCAGTGGTGGTGGGAGCCTCTCCTGCCTCCTCAGCAGTGCTAAGGATGTCTGACTGCAGCTTAGGCCTGCTCCCCGCTGGCAAGTGGACATCCCCCGAGGGCTCCAGGGCTGCCAGAGGGATGTCTGACTGCCAATTTAGGCCTGATTGCCTGGGGAGTGGGCCTAAGCCAGCAGGTGGACATCCCCCAGGGAGCTCAGACTGCAAGAGGGCACAGGCCAGGCTGAGAGACCCCCCGAGTGCACAAATTTTTTGTGCACCAGGCCTCTAGTATTTATATAAAATCCTTTGAATATTAAGGTTTGGTACCTAATTGAATATGTCTGGGGCTGCAGTCACCCTGCATGTTGAGATGTCTCCCATGATAGGTTCCCCTGGTACCCTCAACACTCCTCCTGGTATTTAGGCCTCAGGTGGGAGCCCTAGGAGGGCAGGCCTGGGCCCATCATAGTCACAGCTACATCTCAGCATTGCTCCATCAAGGGCCAGGCACATAATAAAACTTCTTGATTTAGCAAAAGAAGATGTCCGAATCTCAGTTCTGCAGGGAGGGAGGGTGTGCACTCCTCGCCCTTGAAGGACTTAAGAAGAGAGCTTTGCTATCATGAGTCATTTCAGATGGGCCTGCCCTTCACAGAAGATGGCTTATGCCATCACTACCTGGCCACCTGGGTTCTCAGTGGGCTCTGGGGCACTAAGATGGTGAGGAGGGCTGCAGAAATGTGCTCTAGACGCACCACACCCACAGTAGGCACGAGGTGGGCATGGAATGAAATGGCACAAAGAGGATGTGGGTAAAATGTGCAATTGCTGTCAGGATTTGCAGAGGAAGAACTCAGGCACTTAATTCACTCCGGGTCCTGGGCAAGCCACTTTACCTCTCTGGGCCTCAGTTTCCTCATTTTTGAAGTGGGAATGACAATGGTATCTCCCTCACTGGACCCTTTTGAGGAAGAAATGCAAAGTCGTGCAAGGCGTTGAGCAGGGTCTGACACAGTTCTCCATAAATGTTTACTTTTGCTTTTACTACAGGGTGGTATACATGCATGCATTCAGTACAAGTTCACTGAATGTTTACTGCATACCAGGTGCTAGACTCGGTGCTGAGGACAGTGGTGAATAACATATATAAAAAAACACTTCCAATGGTGGTAAGTTATGAGAAAAATTAAAGCAGGGGCAGTGGGTGGAAAGGGTTTACAATTTTTAGATAACAAGGCCTCACTGACAAAATGACGTGAATAAAGGCCTGTGGGAGAGGAGGAAGTGAGCCATGTGCAGATCAAGAAAATTGTTCAGTGAGAGGGCACAGGCAGTGCAAAGGCCCTGAGGTCGGATGCCTGCCTAGCACACTGGGGAAACAGCAAAAATCTGTGTGCCTGGAGCAGAGACAGTGATGGGAGATGAGGTCAGAGAGGCCACCATAAGGACTTTGGCTTTACCTAGAGTGAGCTGAGGATTCTAAGCACAGCAGTGACATGATTAGACACTTCTGACTACCATGCTGAGAACAGATCATAGGGCAGCAAGGATGGAGGCAAGGGAGACTGTGAGGAGGCTATTGGATAGTCCAGGAAAGGCCAGGGTGGAGGCTATAGAAGGCTAGAAGTTAGATGTGCCTACTGGATGAGGAGCTGACAGATTGGATATGGGTGTGACAGAAAGAGGGGAGCAAGGCTGATGCCAAGGCTTCTGACCTCAACAAATGAAGTGGCAACTTGTCCTTTACTGAGACAGAAAAACTCTGGAAGGCAGGGGGAGGAAAACTAGGAGTTTGCGCTTGGACATGTTTTCAGGGGCTTATAGACACTCAAATGTACATGCTGAGTAAGCAGTAGGCTACCAGTCTAGAGTTCGGGCACAAACCAATTTTGGAGTGAGAAATACCTAGATTCAGATCCTAGTCTGCCATCTACTGCTGTATGACCTTATATGAATATCTATACTTCTCTGAGTCTCAATTTCCTCATCTGTCAAGTGGGTGTAAGAACAGCGCTTATACTCTTTGGGGGTGGTTGGAGGATTGTGAAATCATGCATGTAAAATGATTACACAGAAGCAGGGTTCAATAAACTCTTTAACTAACCAACTAATCAGTACTGATTGAACAGCTACTACGTGCCAGAAATGAGATAAGTGAGCAAAGCAGAGTTTTGTGAACTTCATATCCTAATGGAAAATCTAATACTAAACCTGAGCATGAATTTTGGAGTAAGGGAAGCTCAGAGTAGGGCTTTACTAATCCAACTTGAACTGAATCAGAGAGTGCAAAGGCCCAGAAAGGCAAAGATAGCCAGCAGATAGTGGTAGCCGGAGACCATAGCTCATCAAGTCAAACAAGCTTATCTGGGCAATATAAGTCATCCAATGCTTAAAACTTTCAAGTGACATAGGATGATTATCATTCCCATTTTTAGATGGAGAAACTGAGCAAATTGGCTCAAAGTCACACAGCTGGTAAGTGGCAGTGCCAGGACTTGAAGACAGGCCTTCAGATTACTGAACCTGTGTTAACTCCTGTGAGCTACTTTTTCTATTTTACACCCAAGACGTGCCATTCTGTTCAACTCACTAACAGCCAATCACTGACCACAACATTCCTTCTCATGGACCTCAGATGTGGTGTGAGTACTTTTTAAAAAAAATTTAAATTTATTGATTTGAGAGAGAAAGAAAGAGGAGAGAGAGAGAGAGAGAGAGAGAGAGAGAGAGAGAGAGAGAGAGAGAGAAAGAAAGAGAGAGAGAAGGAGAGGGAGGGAAGGAGGAAGGGAGAAAGGGAGAGAGAGATTGATTTGTTGTTCCACTTATTTATACATTCATTGATTGATTCTTGTATGTTCCCTGACTGGGGATTGAACCTGTAAACTTGGTGCATTGGAACAATGCTCTAACCAATTGAGATACCCAGTCAAGGCCAACCTGAGCACTTTTTAGCATAATGCTTCAAGCAGTTGTTACTAAGTTGTTACCTGACTTGAAACCAATCTGTCACTCTTGGTTTGGCCAATGGTTTGAGTCTGCGCTGCCCACCAGGCTAAGATATCTATCCAGACTGAATCTTTGTCTTTTAATAGAAGAAGTTACATTGCTCAAATTTATTGTTATTAATGATGTGGAATTATTCCTGAAATATAATTTTATGGTGTTAATGTATTTTTAAAAATTGATTTCAGAGAGAGGAAGGGAGAGGGAGAGAGGAATAGAAACACTGATGATGAGAATGCCCCCTGCATTTCCCCTACTGAGGATCGAGCCTGCAACCTGGGTCTGTGTCCTGACTGGGAATTTCTTGGTTCCTAGGTCGATGCTCAACCACTGAGCCACATAGGGGTGGGCTGTTTTGTTTCTTTTATCATGCTTTCTGATATCTCTCCCCTTCCCTCCCCTCTCCCCTACCTCTACCCCAACTTATGCCCTGTCCTTGAACAGCCTAGAAGCTTTTCACTCTATTAATTCTTCTGGAAGGTAACCTTACATTTGTAATATAAGCTTAAACTTATGTTTTCTATCAACATCTAGAGTGAATAAATATGCCATTGTCCTTCCAAGGTATTGACATGGACAATCTCAGATCCCTGATCCACATCTTCCCCAGAAAAAACTTAGGCTGTAGGAACCAGTAGATCCCTATGTATAAACGACAATTTTGATTCTTTAGGGGCCAATTAGGGTCCTGGCCTAACTGACAGGGCGAGGGAAGGCATTTCAGTGGTACCTAAGGCTTCTGCCAAACCACAGAACCACTGCAGTCTTGCTGTCTCAACCTTACCTTCAGTCTCTGGACAATGTCCCTTATATCCTCCACAGAGCCCTCTGTGGTCCGCAGGAAGATGTGGTCCCCTCGCCCATAGAAGATTTTTAGCGTTGAGGAGTCTGGGGTCCAGCCAATGACATCCCCGCAGTAGCAGTTGAATACCACCTCCTTGGTGTGTAGGTCCAGGAGTACCACAAATTCGTTGGAAATCCCCAAAATGCAATCGATTTCCATCCCCTGGCCATAGTCCTGAGCTGCCACCCTCCAGGCGATGGCCCCTGAGCTGTGCTGCTCAGCGCCTGCCCGAGCTTTGGTCTTCTCCTTCTTCTTGGAGGTCAGGGAGATGAGGTTGAATTTGCCAGTGGAATCGATGGGTGTGTTGGAGATACAGTTTTCTGCCAGATCCTTGAGGTACTCTTGGCGGGTCCTGGTGGCCATAGTGTGGAACTTGTCAGACTTGTGTGCAGCATTCTCTGCATTAATCACCTTGGCCAACAAGAAGTCTCTGAAGACATCAGATTTGCGGAATGTGGTTCCACTGGGGATGGGGGGACCAAAAGGAGGAGCATCTTTGGATCGGGTCACAGCCATACTGAAAAGGGAGAAATCATTTAGATGGTAGAAAGAAAGGCACTTGAGATGCCCTTCACAAAGAAAACACACGATCAGAAACAGCTCATCTTTTTAAGAATGGAAGTCTACCTCTAATTAGTTAGTTGCTGGCTAACTAGACTGGAAACTTTAGAAAGTCTTAGGGCACATACATGCATTTTTTACTTCTTATACAGTAGATGTTATAATACTTGTTGATATTTAAAGAATAATTCTCCTGTACTGTTTTAACTTCAATTATTCTCATTTTACATATATATAGACTGGGGTATTTAGAATCTGGTAAAAATTCACTCCTTCCTTTCCTTTGAGGACAGGTCTACCCCTACCCCACTGATCATGAGCCTGGTCACATGACTTGATTCAGCCAATAGCTGTCAGGCAAAGGCATGCAATGTGTGTGTGTGTGTGTGTATGTGTGTGTGTGTGTGGAGGCTGGGCTCGCTTCCTGCACTCCTGCGATGAGATGAGCATGCTCTAGATGGCCTACTGGTCCCAGAGGGATGAGGGCCATTTGGAGTAGACACCCGTACTCTGGAGCCAAGGCCATCTAGACCTCAGCTCACCTGCAAATGTGTGAGTTACTGAGTTTAAGGGGGGGGGGGGGGGGGTGAGTTAAGCGGTATTACTGTAGAACACCTGAGTGACATAAATCATCTCAACAAGGTCATTTTGAAAATTCATTGTGATCAGAAGTTAGAATGGGACCCTGCCTACTTCAGTTTTGACCAAGATGCCACCATGATAAAAATCAGATAGCAACTGAGTGAGAATGGAAAAAAGGAAATGATATAAAACCTGTTACCCAAAATTCCTCACCCACTATGCAAACTATAGAGAGAGAGGGAGGAAATGTTTAGGGAAAGCTGGGTGGTGAGCCCCTTTATCCCTGCTCCACCCCCAGCTAGGGGCTTCTAGGTGACTCCTATAATTGGAGGAGCCAGAGAGCATGCAGCCAGCTTCAGTCAGTCTCAGCAACACCTCCTGGACTCATTTTCTCCTTGTGCTCCAACCCTGGACAGGTGAGACATGGCAGTCAGCAGGACTGGGGGAGGAAGTGCAAGGTGGAGAAACAGAGGAGAGGCAAGCCTCCCCCCACCTGATCCACAGAGGCTTCCAGGCAGAAGCAGCTCTGAGCCTCTATGGGGGAAAGGATTTGGAGATTTGATGAGTATCTTTGGACATTCTAATGACCAAACTGAGTCGAGACCCAGTGGCTAAAAGACAGATAATTTCTAACATCAAGCAAATAGGTTGTGGCATCTGCCAAAGTGATCATCCAGGCTGGGGAGGATGACTCTTGATGAAAGACATTTCAAGGGGCTCTGGAATCACCATGAATTATGCTATTTACATATGATGATTAAAAAATGGTACGAGTTGCTGTAAATGAGTAATAAGTTCAAAAAGTTTTTCTTTGACTATTGGTACTGGACCTCTACAACAACTTCAACTCGAGAGTATGGTGTTATAAAAGACTTCCTGCTGGGCTGGCATGGCTCAGTGGCTGAGCGTCTATCTATGAACCAGGAGGCCACAGTTCGATTCCTGGTCAGGGCACATGCCTGGGTTGCAGGCTATATCCCCAATGTGGGGCGTGTAGGAGGCAGCCAATCATCAATGATTCCCTCTCATTATTGATGTTTCTACCTCTCTCTCCCTTCCTCTCTGAAATCAATTAAAAAATATATATATACATATATACACATACTAGGGGCCCGGTGCACAAGAAGTTGCGCACTCAGGGGGGTCCCTCAGCCTAGCCTGTGCCCTCTCGCAGTCTGGGATCCCTCAGGGGATGTCCACCTGCTGGCATGCCTGGCCAGCCTGGGTGAGGGGCTGATGGCTGTTTGCAGGCTGGCCAAGCCCCCCAGTGTGGACCCTCACCCCATTGAGGTGTGGCAAGCCTGGGTGACGGGATGAGGGCTGTTTTCAGGCTGCCCACAGTTCCTTCAGGTTTTGGGTCCATACTGGGGTGCCTGGGCAGCCTAGGTGAGGGGTTGAGGGCTGTTTTCAGGCTTTCAGGCTGCCCACAGCTCCCACTGACCCAAGGTCCCAGTGAGGCTGGCTAGAATCAGGTTTCTGAGGTTTATTTATCTTCTATAATCGATACACTGTTGCTTTGAGCCCAGACCTAGGCAGGTAAGGAAGCCTCCTGTTTGTTTCAGCTGTGTGGCTTCTATAATTGAAACATTGTTACCATGAGCAGAGGCTCAGCCAGCCTAGGCAGGCAGTTTCAACGGAAGCCTGCTGTTTACTCTAGCTCCGTGGCTGCCGGCCACCATCTTGGCTGGGTTAATTTGTATACAGACACTCTAATTGGCTGGTTGGCATGGGTTGGCTGGTGGGCAAGGCTTAGGTATCCCAAAGAGTTGGTTAATTTGCATATTGCTCTTTTATTAGATTAGATATATAAAGAGATTTCCTGTTTTTCTTCCTACTGTAGGATAATTTTTTAAATCATGCAATTTTTAAAAAGTATTTTTTTACTCCTCACCTGAGGATATTTTTTCATTGATTTAAAAAAAAAATACTTTTATTGCTCTCAGAGAGGAAGGGAGAGGGAGAGAGAGATATAAACATCAATGATGAGAAAGAATCATTGATTGGCAGCTGCTTCCTCCACTGGGGATGGAGCCCGCAACCCAGGCATGTGCCCCCGACCAGATTCAAACCTGGGTGCCTTTGGTCCACTGAGCCAAATCGGCCAGGGCTGCATTGATGTTTTAGAGTGGAAGAGAGAAGGAAAGACAGAAAGAAATATCGATGTGAGAGAAACACATTGATTGGTTACCAAGGTCAGGGCCAGGGCTGAGGAGCCTGCAACCAAGGTATGTGCCCTTGACCAGAATCAAACCTGGGATCCTTCAGTCCACTGAGCCAAACCGGCTAGGGCTAAATAATGAGATTCTTGATTAAAACATATTCCATGAACCCCAAACACCATGTAAGCTTATTCGTTTTCACTCCCAACACAAGGTGGCCAGTACAACATTCATTTGACAACCATTTCTGGGATGCCCACTCCTTGGGCATTGGGATACAGTGATCCCTACCCTCCTGAGCTTTTAATCTAGGAGGAGAGATATACTAAACATACTCACAAATTAACTTATAAAGACAAAAAGGGAATGGATATAACAGAACAATAGAAGGACCTGATTTGGACAGGGGGAATCTGAGAGGGCCTCTCTGAGGAAGTGACAACGAAGCTGGGATCTAAGGCTGAGCAGGAGTCAGAAGAAGAGCTAAAGGGAGAGTGTAGCATGTGCCTGACCAGGAAAGAGCCAGAGCTCAGAGAGCAAAGAGCAGGAGACTGGTAAGGTCACCAGGGGCCAGGCCAAGCAGGACCTTGGTGGTGTGTTAGCACTTTTCATCCTGATCATGAGAATAAGCAAGCATTTAACCATCTGGGCCGACTATTCACCATCTATGCCCTCAGATCCAGTCCCTACAATTCTCTACCCTGCTCAGTGTCCCAGAAGGTGGGTTTCTACAAACTGTCACTTTCACCCGTGTTCCTGGGCCCTCTGTCTTCCAGGTGAATTCAGCCAACAGAAGCACAGGCAGGTGATGGGAAGGTGAGAAAGAGAGGGTGAAGTATTTCTTTCTTTTCATTGCCTCCCTGCAGGGCTCAATAGTGGTGGTTGCTATAGTCCTTGGTCCTTTACTCACAGCCATAGCTTTTGTCAGGTGGCCCCACTCCCAAAGCCATAGCTCTCCCTAGCTTCCAGAAACTTCCCCCTGCTGCTGCTGGTCCCTAGATGCCTCACTTTCCTGTACATATTCCCTTAACCTAGCCACACTGTTACTAGTCAGTTCATTAATCCCTTCAGTTAAAATCCTGAGGGGGACATTTGTGTCTTGCTAGGTCCCTGGCAGACGCAGGCACTAGCCAAGAGAGACAACCAGATTGATAATCTGCAAGGATCACTGTGGCTTTCCCATGAAGCAAGGACTGCAAGGGACCAAAGCATGTGCAGACAGCCGAGGAGCTCCTGCATGATGCCTGCGATGAGGCCAGATCCCTTGCTCTCCACCTCCACTGTCCACTGCCCAGAGAACCTGTTCACATCCTGGGAGGGCCATGCAAGCAGGTGCCACCTTAGGCTTAGTTGGTTCCCCAGCACCATCACAGGTGCTCAATATTGATCAAAGTAATTTAAAGATTTAAATTTAAAGTAAATTAAATATTTAATCTTAAACCAAGAAGAAACAGATTTCTACCACCATACAGTGTGTATAGGTTTAACAGAAAATGGCACTTTCCAGTGGAAAGGCTCTTCAAAGGCCACACAGATTTTCTTCTGTGGAAAACCTTGTGGGCATGGCCTTGTCCCAAGGCAGAGGGATGGATGAGATGACCTCACCAGTCTCTCTAATTAAACAACAGTACAGTCAGACTGTGCTTTACAGATGTGAATAGCTTTGCAACTTCTTCATTGAGCATGTGGCTGCTTGTAGTGACAGATTTTGGCTTTTCCCATAGTCCTGATTTGTGATTTTAAAAATCATGAAACTGTAAGCTGGTGAAGATTTCTGGACAATCAGAACAGCTGCATTCTAATTTCCCTAACAGGAGGAGCTGGGTTTTCACACCTCCCAGGCTGCAGGGATGCTGGTGTACTATTTGGAAACAGCATTCTTGAAATGGGAAAGGAGGGCAACTTGTCCCACCACCAGGAGATGGTGTGACACCAGGTCACCTGCTCACTGTAGCTCATTAAGAATTTCTAGAGTATTCACAATTATTCAACAACTATTTTCTCAGTGTCCCTGGTGTTTGGGCCAGGCATCTGTCTAGCCAGCAAAAATGTCTCCAGGGCCACTTATGGCAAGCATTGTGCAGTAATAGACCCGTGAAGATGAACACGACACAGGGTTACCTTCAAGGGAGGCAAGGGCCATATCACTAAGTCATTTTTACAGTGTGGTGAGTGCTGTGACAGAAATATGTTTGGGAACACAGCAGGGACAGGGTAAGGTTTGTCTAAAAAGGAGCTGCCTGTGGAGAAAGAAGTAAGGAGGGTGAGGGTGCAGCTTTGATTGTATCTAACATTTTCTTTCTTAAAAATAAAGAGGAGAGAGCTGAAACAAATATGGCAGAATGTTAACATCTGTTAAATCTGGTGGTAGGCACATGGGCTTCTGTTGTATTATTTTCTGTACTTTTTAGGGTGGGGAGGAAGGGGAGAAGGCCCACTCAACCTTGCTCAGCCTCTGCCTCTGATGTGTGATGAGAGCACTACTTCCTCCTCCAAGTGTGTGCATGTACCCATGCACAGCCAAGAACAACTCCATCTTCCTTCATCAGGGCTATCTTTCAATTGCTGAGGAACATGGGATATCACCTGAGTGACCTCAAGCCACAAGGCATAGGCACTTGCAGCTGCTGCTGAAACAAATGAGTGAGGGGTGGCAGGGGTGGAGTGGGGGGCTCAGGCCTGGGCCTGTGTTACATGGAGGTCCTGCCACACATCCAGCACAATGGTCCTTAACAGCAAGTGCCACATACTGGGACCCCCCTCTCTTCTCTCAGACACTAGCTGAGAAGAAACTGGTAGATTCTGGCAATTCCACCAAGGCTACCAATGTACCCACAAACATAATCTTTGACTTCATCTCTCCATTTTTAGGAATTTCTCCAGCTGTATACTTGGATATGTGTACAATAAGGATACAAATATTTATTCACTGCAGAATGAACTATAATAGCAGGTGACAGGAAACAACCCAAATGACAGGGATGGAGGAAGATTCTCAGGCATCCCTATGATGGAATATTATACAGTCATAAGGAATGAAAAAGCACTTTGTGTACTGGTTTGGAAAGATCTCAAGGATTATTGAGTGAAAAAATATAAAGTTCAAGACAGTGTGTGTGATATGCTACCTTCTGTATTAAAAAGGTAGAAAAGAAAACCCCATAAGTATTTGCCTGTATGTGCACAAAATATCAGAATGTTACCAGGAGTTGCCTCTGTGAGGGCAACTAGGTTGGTGTGGGGTCAAAGGTGGGAGACTTGGATCATTTTTTACTGTTTAATTTTACCTTTTCTATCTTTTGAATTTCAAATCTTTTTCAAAAGACAGGAAATACCACTTCCTAGCCCATTCCCCAGAGTTTGCAGAGCTGCTCCAGGGTAAACTGCTGACCCTGGGCCTGAACTATTAATTGGCTAGTTTTCCAAGGACCACAAATCTATCCTCACCCCACACCCAGAGTGCTTTTTATTTGGGGACTGGGTGACAACTTGTGCTTGGGGAAGATACTGAATGGGTTTGAGGCCTGTGTCACTTGTTGATCAGTAAACCAAAAACCTCAGCAGTACCTCCCGAGGGGGTTCCTGCCTGCCCTGCCTCCATCCTTCCCTCTACTAACTTCCCCTTGGGACCTTACTCCTCACACACCTGATGCCTAGGTGCAGCTAATGGTTTTGCTCTTGGATGAGCACCTGAGCCCCCAGCCAGGTCAATAAGCCTTAATCCTGGAGCTTTTTTTCCTGGGAAAGGCAAACTCTCTTTTTGCTGGATTTGCAGCTGGAAGGATGTTGTGCTTAGAGCTGCCAGCAAATAAAGCAATGTACAGGACAATGGAACAGATCTAGTTAGGCCTGAACTTGTTATTTGTGAGTGCCAGTATATACAACTGCCTTCTTGCCTTAAGTCAGATAGAGGTAGGTTTTCTCAAAATGCCTGGAAAATATAAAAACTGGGGCACTATGCCCCTTTCTGGCTGAGAATCATTCTCTTACAAGGTGGGAGAGGGTGTGAAAAAAGCTCCCTTGCTGAAACACAAACACGAAATACAGGAGGTCCCCCACCTGAGCTATCTCACTGCTCACTCTCTGTCTCTCTACATGCTGGAAATAGCTTTTGGGATTTAAGGAAATAGGAGTGGGGTGGGGAAATCCCCTGGGTGACTCCTTGGAGCCATGTAGGAGGTGCATACCTGTAGCCAACACTGTCAGTGCAGGGGTTGTGGGCTCGGATAATGATAAAGACATGCTGAAAGTGTGAGCGGATGTTCTTGGGGGTGAAAGGCAGTGCCCCCGGCTCCTGGAAGATGATGGTCACAATGTCGTTTCCTATGTGTCTCTTCCGTAGAAGCTGGTAAATGGGAAACAGAGTGGGAGAGAAAAGCATCAAAATTCGACTTGGCTCCAGGATCTTATCTGGACCATCACAGAACTCTCTGTACTGTCTCGCTATTCCCACCCCGCCCCACAGTCTGAGAGAACTGGGACACCTAGGTCAATCATGTCCCTCCTTGCTCAGAGACCACCTGTGGCTCACTCAGGGCAAGGACCAAGTCCTCAAATGGCACAGGGAGCTCCAGGCATGCTGTCCCCATTCACACTCCCACCTTGCTCACTCTGCTCCAGCCACACTGGCTTCTTGCTGTTCCTCAAATATGCCAGAAACATTTCCTCCTCAAGGCCTCTGCATAAGGCCTCTTGCCTGGAACATCCTTCCTGCAGATCCCCACATGGCTTCCTCCTGGTCTTGGCTGAAATATCACCCTCCCACAAAGGCCTTTGCTGAGTGTATTATCCAAGATCTCAATCCCTCAATACTCCCATTTCTGCTCTTCTGTCTCTGTTATTTAATATTTATTGACACTTAGCAAACAGTAGCTTTTCCCTCTTCCTTTTGTTTCTCATCTGCCTCTTCATATTAATGTGTCAGTTTCATGAGAACAAGGATGTTGTCTGTTTAGTTTGCTGCCCACTGCTGTATCCTCAGTGCCGGGAGCAATGCCTACCACACAGTAGGTCCTCAAGAAACATCTCCTGGAGGGCAGCATCGGCTGGCAGCCTTTAATTTGCTCAAGGCCACATGCATGGATGATGGCAGAAGCAGACCAGAGGCAGCCCACAGGGTCGATCCCAAGCCCCTGCCCCTTGCTTGGGACACCTGAGTTGAGAAGACTGGGGCAACTTCAGCTTCATATAGGCTTACGGGAGACCTGTACTCTCTCCCCTGCTTGTCAGTCCAAGGGAGACTCTATAACCTTGGCAGGGGATGATGTATTCATGGTATATTACTTATTTGCTGAAATTATACTGTTCTTATTTACCTAAGTTTAGCCTTCATGTAACTGTTAGGAATCCACAGATAAGAGCTGCATGTAGTTCTATGTGAGGTAGCCACAGTGTGAAATACAGACACTCCTAGAAGCACGACTCACATCATTTTGTTATATTGTTAGTT
>PVJC01009352.1:27517-46284 GCA_004026665.1 Murina feae
AAAGAAAGAAAGAAAGAAAGGAACAAAAAAGAAATTAGGCCACTAATTTACACCATACACAAGAATAACCTCAAAATAGATAAAAGACTTAAACGTAAGACAGAAAACCATAAAAATCCCAAAAGAAACCATAGGCAGCAAAATCTCAGACATCTCTCATAGAAATATGTTTATGGATACATCTCCCAGGGCAAAGGAGAAAATAAACAAATGGGACTATATCAAAATAAAAAGCTTCTGCACAGCAAAAGAAACCATCAACAAAATGAAAATGGAGCCCACTGTATGGGAGAACATATTTGGCAATGATACATCTGATAAAGGGTTAATATCCAAAATATATAAGGAACTCACACAACATAAGAAAAGGAAGACAAACAATCCATTAAAAAATGTGTAAATGTGGGGAAGCACGGGACTTGTTTGGAAAGTCCGTAAGAAGGAATCTCTGAAAAGTCGGAGGCTTCTCGGGGGACCTTGCTGAAGGTGGCAGACCATTCCTTGACTTTTCCAAACAAGCCTGGGTGTTTACTGGAATCTTTCATTTGTCCTTGTTTAAAGGACACTGCAGATGCATGTGTCTTCTCAAGGATACTTACCCTGCTGATAATATCTAATAGTTAATTTTAGTTCAAGCTATTGTTACAATAAAAGTCTAAGGATGCAGGCGAATGGGGCTGTCTGGTTCTTTTAGTCAAGCAGTCCCTTTTATAGAAATGTGTGTCAGAGTAATCATTCATTTGTTGCTCAGGGTTTGCTGGTCAGCCTGGGCAGGTAAAGGTAATACTTTCCACAATAAAGAATTTAAATTAAAATAAAAAAAGGTTAAAGGACCTAAATAGACATTTTTCCAAAGTGGTCATACAGATGGCCAAGAGACATATGAAAAAATACTGAAAGTCACTGATCATCATAGAGATGCAAATTGACAATGAGGCGAGGATGTGGAGAAAGGGAGTTAGAAACATCGGTGAGAGAGAAACATCAATCAGCTGTCTCCTGCACACCTCCCACCGGGGATGTGCCCGCAACCAAGGTACATACCCTTGATCGGAATCAAACCTGGGACCCTTCAGTCCACAGCCTGATGCTCTATTCACTGAGCCAAACCAGCCAGGGCCAAAGAGAGAATCTTAAAAGCAGCAAGAGAAAACAGTTAGTTACCTACAAGGGAGCACCCATATGACTGTTGGCTGATTTCTCAATAGAAACCATTCAGGCCAGAAGGGAGTGGCAAGAAATATTCAAAGTAATGAATAGCAAGAGCCTACAACCAAGATTACTCTACCCAGCAAAGCTATCATGTAAAATTGATGGTCAGATAAAGAGCTTCACAGACAAGAAAAAGCTAAAGGAGTTCATCATCACCAAACCAGGATTATATGAAATGCTGAAGGGTATTCTTTAAGAAGAGGAAGAAGAAAAAGTAAAGATAAAAGTTATGAACAACAAAGTGACAACAAATACATATCAACAAGTGAATCTAACAATTAAGTCAATAAAAAAAATCTGACGAACAGAATAAATTAGTGAATATAATAGAAGCAGGGGCATAGAAAGAGAATGGATTGACAATTCTCGGCGGGAAGGGTGTGTGAGGGGTGTGGGAAGAGATTGGACAAAAATCTTACACCTATGGATGAGGACAGTGGCGGGGCTAAGGACATGGGGTGGGATGGGAACCAGGTAGAGGGGAACTATGGGGGCAAAAAAATAAAAAGGAGAAACATCTGTAATAATCTGAACAATAAAGATTAAAAATAAAAATAAAAACTGTCCCCGCAGGCAGTCGACCTAATGGGACTTTGACCGGGAGTTCAACCACTGCTATGATATGTGGTGACCACCAGGGGGCGATGAAGACATAGGGGAAAATAAAAACGACCAGTGGGGAAACAACAGGGCCAAGGCTGCTCCCAGGCACTAAGGGAGCTGGGCAGGGAGCGACCAGCAGCAGCAGCAAGAGGGGGTGGGTAGAATGATACCAAGAAAAACCAAAACAAAACAAAAAAAACGACCAGTGGTGGCAGGGGACGGGGACCACCACTCCCAGGCCTCCCGCCCAGAGGTCCCCACTACGTGCACAAATTTCGTGTATGGGGCCTCTAGTTACTGTATAAAAGACATCATTCAGTACCCACTCTTCCAAGCCCTGCTGGTCATGCATTTCATCCAGACTGATGCTTGTGGCCCCAGTTCGGTCATCGTTGTCACCACACAGCACGGTGCTGTATGAATATACCACAGCTCTGATCATGCACACTGGACACTGTCTTGACACATGTGAATGAGTTCTCAAGGGCATGTCTAGCAGTGTAATTGCTGAGTCAGAGTTGGTGAATTTTCAGACTTAACCAGAATATGCCATGCTGTTTTTCAAAGTGGAATACTATGTGCACTCCCATCAGCAGAGATGCAGAGCTCCCATTGCCCAGGGTCCTCATCTGAGTATCACCAGGCCTTTTGCCCATCAGGAGGCAGTTCTAATTGTGATCTAACTGGCTCCCCCACCAGGTCACTTACTCTTGACGTCCAGCTGGGCAGCGTACTTGGAGAACCCCTTCAGGCAGACCTTCTCACCGAGCAGGGAGAGGAACTCCTCAAAGGCGGGGCCAGCTTCCTCGTTGTTGTACATTTCCTCCTCCGAACTCTGGCCTGCCCTGCAGTAGAGGATCCCCACTTTGTGTTTCCGGCAGAGCTGCAGAGGCAAGAGTGGCTTTATGGAGGCACGACAGGCAGAGATGTCAGAGAGGATGGAACAAAGGGGGGTTTTCTTGGGTGCTGAGCCCAGGAAATTGCTGAAGTGACAGGAATTTAGGGCCACAGCCAGAGAAAGGAAAAAGGCATGGGGACATGTCCCAGTTGTCTTGTCTCTCTCCCTTCCTCCCATTACAGAGAGGCATGACAAGGTGCTCATGCCTCTGATTTTTAATCTATCTCTGGAAGGCAATGCTACTCTCTCATGAAAGAGACTGTTGCCTGGGCTGGCTTCCCATAGTAGGTGGATTGGAGCTGGCTAAGACTCTGCAAAAGGAAATTCTGAAGCGTGCAGGGATCAGTAGAGTCAAACACTTTTTTTAAGGGGGTGGGCTTGCAATAACCGTGTTTTTTTTTTTTTTTTTTTTAACATATCCCTGATTCCCCAGGTTGCTGGTAACTGGACCATGGACCGACACCTGACCTAAGTGTGGGCCAGGTAAAGGCTCTCCTGGGCTGAGAATCAGTGAGATGGTCTCTGCAAGCAGCCATAATTCTAACAGCAACTCTGAGAGCTGAGGGAGGGCCAGAGAAGCAGAGGTACCAGTGTGCAGAGGGAGAGAGAAAACACGAGTGTGCACACACACACACATGAACCTGGTGGTTCCTTTATCCCTAGACTATTTTCCTCCTGAGACCCAGTTACATTCCTGCTCTTGCAATCCCAGAATTTGATAACAGATTTCTCTTTTTATTGAAACTAGTTTAAGTTGGTTTCTGATCTTTGCAAAAAAAAAAGTGACCAAGACAGAAAGTACCAGGAGTGGAGCTGCTGGCTGTGCCCCACTGCGCCTGCCCCCCACACCCTCACCCGGCCACAGCTCACCCCTTGCTCATCCAGCTTCAGCAGCTGCTCTGTCACCTTGGGAGTGTTGAGAGCCAGCCGCAGGCAGTGGATGTTAAGCTCAGGAATGACATACTCCAGGGCATCCTTCAGGGGTAGGCCCCGCCCGGTCCCATGCTTAGTGGCTGTGGGTGTGGCATCCTCCAGGATGGAGCCCCGCAGGGTGATGAGCTGCTCAAGAGAGAGAAGGGACTGTTAGGAGGCTCTTGGGAACCAAGAAAGGATTAGAACATATGTGTGATGGTTAGTAGCTTGGGCTCCAGGGCCAGAAAGCCCTAGGTCTGGATCAAGACTTGAACTTGCTGCCTCTTGGCTGTGTGATCTTGACTAAGTGACTTCCTATTTCTGAGCCTCATATGTCTCCTTTGGGAAATGGGTAGTAATACAGTATCATAATCCCAAAGGGGTGTTGGGAGGACTAAATGGGGCAGTGCATGGAACATAACTTTAAAAAAAAAAAAATGATTCCAAAGAGGAAGGGAGAGGGAGATAGAGAGATAGAAACATCAAAGATGAGAGAGAATGAATGATCGGCTGCCTCTTGCATGCTCCTATTGGGGGATTAAGCCCGCAACCTAGGAGTGTGACCTGACTGGAAATCAAACAGTGATCTTCTGGTTCATAGGTTGATGCTTAACTACTGAGCCACGCTGACCAGGCATAACTTCATTTGTTTTAACAGATATTGACTCAGTGCCTCCTAAGTGCCAGCCCTGTTCTAGGTAGAGGAAGCAAAACAAAGACTCTTATTTAATGGAGCTGGTATTCTAATGGGAAATGGATTACAGGGAGTAAGAAGTATAACAAATAAAATAGGCTCCATGAGGTAGGCATTCAAATGGACACTCTCACTGTCATTACAATATTATATGTAAACACTAGGGGCCCGGTGCACAAAGATTTGTGCACTGGGGAAGGCGGTGGGAGGGTAGAGGGGGGCTCCTCAGCCCAACCTGCACCCTCTCTAATATGGGAGCCCTCAGGGGAGCCCTCTCCAATCCAGGCATTTGTCTGTCTTTGCAATCATATGAGCGAATTGTCTGAGACCCCCAACCCAGTTTGGTTTGTTGCTCACAGAATAATAGAGGCATTTTTTTTTTTCTTTGCTCCATTGGTGGACATTTCCTGGAAGTTTTAGGATATCTTTAATTTTTCCTAGACACTCTGATTTTACTTATGTCTGTCACCTTTGCTTTCCCTCTATCCCCAACCGCAACAGTAACTTGCTCCAGGCTCACTTTGCTCTAGTGTCTAGATCCGTCTGCCACCAGAACTATGATTCCCAGCATTCCTGGTGCTCCCTGCACTCTGGGCTTCTGCTTCTAGTCCTGGGGCTGCCATCAGAATTATGATTCCCAGCATTCCTGGTGCTCCCTGCACCCTGGGCTTCTGCTTCTAGTCCTGGGGCTGCCATCAGAATTATGATTCCCAGCATTCCTGGTGCTCCCCGCACTCTGGGCTACCGCTTCTGATCCTGGGGCTGCCACCAAAACTACTATTCCCAGAATTCCTGGTGATCTCCACGCTCTGGGTTTTCCCCGACCGAGGGAGCCATGTCCCCCCAAGGGAGTGACCGAGGGAGTAACTGAGGGACCCCACAAGCTGCTGGCTCTCATACTCTGCTCTGTGTATGCAAATTACCCATCATCTTTGTCAGGTTAATTTGCATAGTCACTCCTCATTGGCTTCTGGGTGTGGCTTGAGTACAGCAGAGGGATGGTTAATTTGCATGTTTCTCTTTTATTATTTACACTAATAAAAGAGAAACATGCAAATTGGTGTCACTCTGCTACAGCCACCAGCCAATTAGGATGACTATGCAAATTAACCCAACAAAGATGGCGGTTAATTTGCATATGCAGGCACGGAGCGAAGACTGAAGACAACTAAAGATGATGACAGTCACGGAGCTGGAGTGAGCAGGAGGCTTGGGTTGCTCCTGGCGATGGAGGAAGTTAAGCTTCCCACTGGCTCTGTGCTCTACTCAAGGAGTGGCTGGGGGCGACCCAGGCTTCCAGCTGGCCCTGGCCACCACTCAAGGAGGAGCTGGGAAAAAAAAGGAGGGGCTGGGAGTCTGGGTCACTGGGGGGACGTGGCCCACCTGAAAATGGCCATCAGCCCCTCACCCAGGCTGGCCACGCACCCCAGCAGGACCCTCACCCTGAAGCAGGTGTGTCCAGCCTGAAAACAGCCTTCAGCCCCTCACCTAGGCTGGCCACACCCCCCTGGGGTGAGGGTCCCCACTGGGAGGTTTGGCTACCCTGCAAACAGCCATCAGCCCCTCATCCAGGCTGGCCAGGCACCCCAGTGGGGTCCCCCACCCTGAAGGGGCTGTGGCCAGCCTGAAAACAACTCTCAGCCCCTCACCCAGGCTGGCCACACCCCCATGGAGTAAGACCCCCTGTGGGGGTCATGACCAGCCTGCAAACAGCTATCAGTCCCTCACCCAGGCTGGCCAGGCACTCCAGCAGGAACCCCCACCTTGAAGCGGGTGTGGCCAGCTTGAAAACAGCCCTCAGCCCCTCACTCAAGCTGGCCATTTCCCAGTGGGGACCCTCCCCCCATGGGGGAGTGGCAGGCCTGCAAACTACCACAGGCCCCTCGCCGGCCTGCCCACGCCCCAAGGGAACCCCCACCCTGATCTGGGACACCCTTCAGGGCAAACCAGCCAGTCCCCACTCATGCACCAGGCCTCTATCTATACTAATAAAAGGGTAATATGCTAATTAGACTGGGAGACCTTCCGGACATTCTTCTGGACAAAGCCATGGTGGTAGGGCCCAGGTAGAGGCAGTTAGAGGCCAAGAGGGGATGGCAGTTGTGGGTGATCAGGCCATTGGGGGGGGTCCATTGGGGATGATCAGGCTGGCAGGGGGGCAGTTGGAGGTGAGCAGATCAGCAGGGGGGCCAGTTGGAGTAGAGCAGGCTGTCAGTGGGGGTCAGTTAGGAGTGATCAGGACTGCAGGCAGGGGCAGTTTGGAATGAGAAGGCCAGCAGGGGGGCAGTTGGGGGCAAGCAGACCAGTGGGGAGGAAAGTTGGAAGCAGGCCAGCAGGGAGGGCAATTGGGGGCAAGTACAATGGCACGGGGAGCAGTTGGGGGTGATCAGGCTGGTGGGAGGGCATTTGGGGATGAGCAGGCTGGCGGTGGAGGTAGTTGTGGGTGAGCAGGCCAGCAGACAGAGTACTTAGGGGCAATCAGGCAGGCAGGCAGGTGAGAGGTTAGGAGCCAGCAGTCTCAGATTGTGAGAGGGATGTCTGATTGCCGGTTTAGACCCGATCGATCCCTGTAAACCGGCAGTAGGATATCCTTAGAGGGGTCCCAGATTGGAGAGGGTACAGGCTGGGCTGAGGGACACCCCTCTCCCCTGTGCATAATAAAATGGTTCTCTTTTATTATATAGGATAATACCATTAGCTCTTATGTAAAACACCTGCCTCTCCAGCCATCAGTACATGAAGACTTGGGTCTTCAACTGTGGCACTCATTTTTAATCTGGTTTCTTTCCTTTTTAAAAATTTTTTTTATTTTTATTTTATTTTATTTTATTTTATTTTATTTTATTTTATTTTATTTTGTTTTGTTTTATTTTGTTTTGTTTTGTTTTGTTTTAAATTTCAACCAAGACTATTTTTCCATTGATTTTTAGAGAGAGTGGAAGAGAGAGGGAAAGACAGAGACAAGCATCAACAGGAAAGAGCCACATCGATTAGTTGCCTTCTGCACATGCCCTGACCAGGGCCAGGGAGGAGCCTGCAACCGAGGTACATGCCCTTGACCACAATCAAACCCAGGATCCTTTAATCCCCAGGTTGACACTCTATCCACTGAGCCAAACTGGCTAGGGCTCAATCTGATTTCTTGACAAAATCACAATCACAGATACCACCAAGAAAATCTTCAGTGTGGAAGCTGGGAAGAGACACATAGTGCTTTTTCCAGGCCTGCAGTATGAGCAGAGCTTCAGGCTCATCCAGGAACCAAAAGGTTATGGATTTGATTCCTGGAAAGGGCACATGCAGTGTGAGATGAGTTGTCTTGTGTCCCTCTTCTCTCTCCTAAAAATGTTCTTCAGTTAGATACAAACAAAGTAGGGACACCAAAAAAAACCCACACAAAACACAATGGTTGTGATTAGTTAGTCTGTGGTGGGGTCCAGGCATCTATGTATGTATGTATGTATACATATACTTATATATGTGTATACTTACACACACACATTTTTAATACCACTCAGGTGATTGTGACATGTAGTCAGGGTTTAAAAACTTTAGTCAAGCCAATCTTGTCCATTTAATTCTACTTCCCCAGATGTTGCTTTCCAAGTTGTCCCTACAGCTGGCCACATGACTAGTTCAGGCAAGATGTGAAAGGGAATTCATCTTGGGGAGGACTCCTGGCACAGATTTATCCCTTGTAAGAGGAAATTCCCTTTCACCTGCCCATTTCTTCTTGTTAAGGACATTGGTGTGCTGATAAGATGTTTGAAGCTGTGGCAGCCAACTTATGATCATGAGGAGAAAAAAAAAATCACACAGAAGTCAATCCCTACAGCCAATTTCATCCAGATTTCTCGTTAGATAATAAAGTAACATCCTATTTTAATTTTAGCAATGGCTAGTCAGGTTTTCTATTACTTTGTAGACAAAGTAAATTCTAACTATATACTTCATAACAAGTCACATTTATGAAGGTTCAGTTTATTGCACTGTATTTCAAGTATGATAGTAGTTATCTAGTTATATGTATTGGTCTGTTTAAGAAAGATTTTATTATCTCCATTTTACAGATAAGAAAATGAAAGCTCACTCTGGCCAGGTGGGTCAATTGGTTGGAGTGTTGTCCCATACACCAAAAAGGTGGTGGGTTTAATTCCTGGTCATGACATAAACCTTGCTTGTGGGTTTGACCCACGGTCAGGGTGCATATGGGAGGCAACTGATCAATATTTCTCTCTTTCTATCTCTCTTTCCTTTCCTTTCTCTCTAAAATCAGTAAAAACCTATCTTCAGGTGAAGATTAAAAAAATAAACCCACAGGTGATCATTGATAGTAGGGTAGATAACTGGTACTCGATGCCTCCCACAACAACATCAAAATTACAACTAACATACAGAACATTAAGAGATCAACTGAAAGACTTGCATGCATGCATGGGAGCATGATCAATGGACACAAGAGACTGGGGGTTAGGGAGGAGGGGGGCGAAGGGCAAGGGGAAAAAAATGGAGACCTATCTATCACTTGTTGTAATACTTTAAGCAATAAATAAATAAAAATAAATAAAATAAAATACAGAACAACCATAATTTAGAACCATCTGAAATTTGGCTAAATGGAAGTCCTACAACTAGAGAAGTAAAGAAGAAAGTACACTGAGCCTAGTAGGAGGGGTGGAGGCATAGAATGGGCTGGTCCCACACCAACGTGTGGTGTTTTTTTAATTGGGAGGAGTATCTCGGCTGCAGAAGCCTCCTGTGAGGAGCAAGGTGTCCCAGCCCCACACCAGAACCTTCAATTCAGGATTCCAATACCAGGAAGAGAAGTCCCTGTAACTTTGGGCTATAAAAACAATCAAGGATTGTGGCTAAGTGACATGGAAGCTGCTGGAGACCCAAGCAGTTCCTCTTAAAGGGCTGGTGCACGGGCTTACTCAGACTCACTCCCTCTGAGCTCCAGTGCTGGGGCAGTGGCTTGGGGGTGGGGGGGGGAGATCCAGGAACATACGGGGAGGAACTGGATTATCTAGCATCAGAGCAAGAACACAGGGGTGGCTTTCTCCTAGACAGGTGTACTCACAAGGGTCATTGTTAGTATGCTGAGACCTCCTCTGCTGCAGAGCTGACAGCCAGGTGCCATATATGATTCTCCATTCAACTTTGCTCTCACACTGTTTGATCCTACCTGGTGATTCTCTGAAATACCACCTGACCTAAGCTGTTTGCAGCAGCTTTTCCATATGAATAGCCTATTATGGTTCAGCCTCCAGACTTTCCTAAAATCTCTCAAATAAGTAGCAGCTGGCTTTAGCGTGCCCATACTCTCAGTAAAAGGCCCCAGGCCCAGTCCTAGCAGCAGCCTGCCTTGCTTCTCAGCTTGGCCTTTCCTGAGCACTTCCAATCTTAACACAAGTAGCAGCCACCTGTAGATCGCCCTGCAGCTCCTGATGGGTAGCCCCAGGCAGGACACAGAACAGTGGCTAATTTTACACCTCCGGGGGGCCCCAGAGCCAGTGCATGCAACCTCAGATCATGCCAGATTATAATTATACATCCATGAGCGACACACTCAAGGGGAAGACTCAGTGAGCACTAAAGCCCCACTGAAGCAAGTCCTGCTCCATAGGGGTGTCTCCTGCACAGCTGCTCTTCCATTGTAGTTGCAGTTGATCCTCACAGCCAGTTGGCCTGGGGGCAATTCCAATGACACCAACAGCAATCAAGGCTCAACTATAACAGGATAGTGTACACAGCCCACATAGAGGTGCATCTAGAATGCCCAGCTAGGTGACTGGGAAGGCTGAGCCACTGGGTCCTACAGGACGCCTACTACACAAGGCCTCTCTACCAATTCCAGGAGACATAATAGCTCTACCTAATACATAGAAATAAACACAGGAAAGCAGCCAAAATGCAGAGATGAAGAAACATGTCACAAATGACAGAACAAAAGAAACCTCCAGCAAAAGAACTAATGAAATAGAAGCAAGTAAACTATTAAATAGAGAGTTCAAAATAATGGTTATAATGATGTTGTCTATTTCCTCATGATCACAATGGTTATAGTGAGAGCTTCAAGGAACTTAGTGAGAATTTCAAAGAAATTAGTAAGAACATCAAAGGCATGAAACAAGACGAGTCAGAAATGAAGGTTATACTAACTGAAAGAAGAATAATTTACAGGGAATCAATAGAATAGAGGATGCTGAGAAACAAATCAGCAATTTGGAATATGAGGAAGCAAAAAGCACCCAATTAGAACAGCAAAAAGAAAAAAGAATCCAAAAATATGAAGATAGTATAAGGATCCTCTGAGACAACTTCAAGCATCCCAACATTTGTATCATGGGTGTGCCAGAAGAAAAGAGAGGGAGTAAGAAATTGAAAACCTATTTGAGAAAACAATGCCAGAAAATTTCCTTTACCTAGTAAAAGAAATAGACTCTAGGAAGCATACAGAGTCCCAAACAAGATGAATTCAAAGAGGCCCAAACCAAGACATTATCAATTAAAATGCCCAAGGGTTGCCCTAACTGGTTTGGCTCAGTGGATAGAGCGTTGGCCTGTGTACTGAAAGGTCCCAGGTTCGATTCCGGTCAAGGGCATGTACCTTGGTTGCGGGCACATCCCCCATTGGGGGTGTGCAGAAGGCAGCTGATCGATGTTTCTCTCTCATCGATATTTCTGTCTATCCCATTCCCTTCCTCTCTGTAAAAAATCAATAAAATATATTAAAAAAAATAAAAATAAAAATAAAATGCCCAAGGGTTAAAGACAAAGAGAGAATCTTGAAAGTAGCAAGAGAACAGCAGTTAGTTACCTATAAGATAGCACACATATGACTGTCATCTGATTTCTCAACAGAAATTTTGCAGGTCAGGAGAGAGTGAAAAGAAATATTCAAAGTGATGGATAGCAAGGACCTTTACCAAGATTACTCTACCCAGCAAAGCTTTCATTTAGAACTGAAGGTCAGATAAAAAGCTTCACAGACAAGAAAAAGCTAAGGAAGTTCATCACCACCAAACCAGTATTACATGAAACGTTGAAGGATATTCTTTCAACAATTGAATCTAAAAAGCAAAATAAATGAACAAGGATTCTGATGAACAAAATACACTGATGAATAAAACAGAACCAGAAGCACAGAAGTATGGAACAGACTGACGAATCTCAGAGGGAAGTGGGGAAGAGGGGGTGGGAAGGGATTAACCAAAGATCTTATGTGCATACTAAAGGCCCAGTGAACGAACTAGTGCATGGGTGGGGTCTCTTGGCCTGGCCGGTGATCAGGGCTGATCAGGGTTGTCTTGCCCAGTCCTGATCAGGGCCGATTGGGGCCAGACTGTGGGAGGTGGCTGGCCAGGGGGAGGGACTTCGGGAGGTTGGCCAGTCACAGGAGGTTGGCTGTGGGAGAGCACTGACCACCCAGCTGGCCAGGGGGAGGGACTGTGGGAGGTTGGCTGGCTGTGGGAGGTTGGTTGTGGGAGCACACTGACGACCAGCGGGAAGCTCCTGCATTGAGTGTCTGCCCCCTGATGATCAGTGCATGTCATAGCTACTGGCCGGTTGTCCAGTTGTAACGGTCACTTAGGCTTTTATATAAATAGATATGCATTACCTATAGACACAGACAATAGGGACAGGGTGGGAACCCAGTGGAGGGGGATAATGGGGACATCTGTAATACTCTAAATACAATAAAGATATTTTTTAAAACGTGGAAAAAAAGAAAAAAAGCACACCCTACAACTTAAAAAAGAAAATGTTAAGCTCCAAGAGGTTAGGTGCCTTATCTAAGATCACCACAGCTAAGTGGCTGAACCAGGGTTCCAACCCAGGATTGAGTTCTCCAAAGCTCATTATTCTTTTTTTTTGAAAATGTTTTTTGTCTGTGAAGTATAATCCATAACACAAATAAGTAGAGCTAAAGGAATTATCACAGAGTGAACACCTAGGTAATCACCACCCTATAAAAAACACAACATTCACAACTCCCAGAAGCCTTTCTGTGCCTTCCCCTCCTTCCCCATGGCAACCTTATCCTGATTTATAACCCCATAACTTATTGTGCCTATTTTTTAGTTTCCTGCAGTTTGGGTTTTTTTTATATCTGGCTTTTGTCTCTAAATGCTGTGGGTATGAGATTTGACCATGTTGCTGCAAGAGGCTGACATTTTTACTGTGATGAATTTAATCTACTCTACTGTTGACAAGCATGCCAATGGCTTCCAATGTTTGACAACTGTGAGATGCTGTCAGGAACATTCACAGAAGCACCTCTTAGTTCACATGAACATATTTTCTTTTGGACTTATACTTAGGAGAGAAATTGCTGCATCATCATGCATGTTAATATGCAATTACACTGCACTGCAAAGTTTTCCAAGTGGTTGTACCAATTTCCATTCGCCCACCCTGTCTGAGAACTCCTGTTGCTTTGCTTTCTCACTAACACTAGCTCAGGCTGGCCACTAGGTGATGCCATACCTGGGACTAGGCACAGCAGCTCTAGGACCACACCAAGATGGCACAGCAGGGTCTGCAGCAGTACAAGGAAAAAACCCTCCCCTGAGGGACTGTTACAAGCACCCAAACAAAATACACTTGAGTTTATGGTTTAAAGACTAAGGAGGACCAGTTCTAACTGGTAAAACATGCTCACTCTAAGTCAATAGACACAGGAGGTGGCAAAAATAATGTGTCATGACATTGCTTTAATTATACAGCGACCCTTGTCAAACTAGACCTGGGCAGGAGGTGTGTGTAGAAAGAATGGAATGACCTCATGCTTGGGAGTTCCCAGTTCTGGTCTTGGTAGTTAATACACAAACAAATCTCTTATCATAAGCAGAGGAGTATTGAAATAGATCATGAAAAGCAATGATGTCTTACGCTTTGGCCGTGGATCTATGGGTTTCAATTAATCCAAAAACAAGATCAGTGTACTAGTATCCTACAGACACTGCTCCAAAGCATCCCCTGCTGGGGCTAGGGAACAGCATGGACCAAAAATCCTCATATTCTCTTCCACAATGGAGACAGGCGGCCTATGGTCATATTTTGGCTCTACTTGACCAAAGCCACTACTTGAAAAGTTCCCCAAGCTTTTCCTTCTTTGCTGGGGACAATAAGTAGGGCACTGGCAGGCTGCAACAAGTGGCCACCTCTCCTCTCCGACTGGTCCTGTCCACTGCCACGTACTACCTGGATTGTGACAACAGCCTCCTCCAGGCCTCCTTCCTCCTGCCCTCCTGCCACCCCATCCAAGTCCCTTCTTCCCACAGCAGCCTGAGTCAGATCATATCTCTGCTCTACACAGAACCTGCTAAGGATTTCCCATCACTTTCAGAATAAAAATCTACACTTATTGCTCCTCCTGCAAGGCCCCGGCATCTCACTGAGGGAAACTGTCAGGTGAGCCACAAAAGGACCTCAGGGCCATGTAAACAAGGAGTTTCCTATCAACACAGATGGTTCTCCACCAGCATCCCTGCCTTTCTCTGTGCTGGGTGCATCCTCCTTTAAGCATGTTTTCCTGGGAGGCCACTTGGGAGTCAGTCTGCCTGGGTTTGAATCCTGGATCTACCCCCTTCTCCAGCTGTGTGACCCTGGACCCTTTTCCTCATCTATAAAATGGAGAATATAGCACCTGCCTCAAAGGGTTATCAGGATTCAATAAGATAATCCATATACAGTACTTAGCATTGTATCTGGCATATAGTGAGCATTCAATAATATTAGCCATTAATATATGTACATGCAGTTAAAAATTAAAAGGTCTCAATCAATACACTATTATATTTAATATAAGATTCTCTCTTTTCTACTTTGTACACTTAGGTACTATTTAAATTCTTAACAGCGAGTGACTGTTACTTATTAAATAAAGAAAAAATAAAAATATAAACCTCTAACCTTAACAAAACCAAGATCTGTCAAAAATTCACATTGGGAGGTCTAAATGAAACTCACTGAGCTTGGTGGACCAGGCAGTTCCTGGTTCGGGGCTCCCTATATCATGGGAGACATTGCCAGTAAAGGGGCTATGGACAGGGCAGTCCTGGCCTGGGCTTGTCCTATCAAGGTTTAGGGGCTGACACTTAGGTGTGTGCTGCCAAAGCCCAGCTCCAAGTCTGTTCTTGCCCAAGTGGGAAGTTTGGTGCTGCCAACACACTCTTTTTGCCAGGAGATGTAGGCCTGCTTGGCTGTCTGCTTGGCTTGCCAGTAGTGGCGGCCATATGGGGCAGACCAGCCAGCTGGCTTGGAAAGCAGCCGGGGTCCTCGCTCTGGCCCCATGCCTTGGTTTATAAGAGCCTGTTACATGTGTGTAAACAGGAGAACAGAACTCTGTGCATGAACTCAACCCTGCTCCCCAGAGTGTACCTCTGACCCTGCACCACAGGGTGACGGTCATGACAGCAGTGTCATCATAATATCTGCCACTTAGAGCTCCCTGCCTTGCAGGCTTGTGTTTCCACAGCTGTGCTCTTCTTGCCACTTCAAGAAAGGGGTAGCACAAAGCCTATCTTATAGATGAAGATACTGAGGTGCCCAGAAGTAAATCCATCTGCTGAAGGTCACTCAGTTAATGAGTGGCAGAGCCAGACCAAACCCAAGGCTGTCTGTTCCTAGAGTCAGAATTCAGTTTTGACATGAGAGTGAATGTGATGAGTAGTGAAGAGCATGAGCTCAGGACCCAGGCAGCTTGGGTCCATGTCAAGCTCTGCCATAGGTCTCAATGTCCTCATCTATAGAATGAGGATCATAATGAGATTGTAGAAAGAATTTGAAGGGTCAGTGCATACAAAACACTTAGAACAATGCCCAATAGGAATACTAGTATGTGCTAAAAGTGTTAGCTATTTGTTGTTACTACTCTGAGGCTATGAAATCCTCTGTTCTGCCACCACGACAGAAAGGGTCTTGGGAAGGAACCAGGCAAACCTTGCTGCCTTTCCCCCAACTCCAGATGATGACGTCCCCAGGCCTGAGTGCCCAGCAGGGCAGCTATGCAAGGACTCAGCCTATGGCTGAATCTATGTATGACCTGTGTGTGTGTGAGGATAAAGAAAGGGATGCTTGTGGTTGTGAACTTCATGGTGGGTCAAAATTCTCAGGACTGACTGGCATGGATAAGGGACAGTGGACTGAGACCACTCCCAACTGCTTACTTCACTGGCCTTTCCCTAAGTGCCAGGCCCACCAATGACTTATGTGGAATCTCACAGAGAGAGAGCCCACACTAGTCCTATGAAACTGAAATTCCTAAGAGGGAAACAGGCTGTGAGAGAAGCTACATGCCCAAGGTTTCACAGCTGCTGAATGGCCAAACTAGGATCCATACCAGGCTTCTCTCATACTCATTTCTTCTTCCTTGCTTTACTTTCCACCTTGTCATGCCACACTATATAATTTATTAAGGTATCTGTGTGTTGTCTGCCTCCGCCACAGGAATGCTGTCCCATGAGTATTTTTGCTGCCTTATTACTTTCTGTTCTCTCAGCACCCAGCATAGAGCTGGCAGAAGGTAGTACTGAGTGATTCTCTTTCTTTTATTTAAAAAAAAATAAATTTTTATTCATTTGAAAGAGAGAGAGAGAAACACCGATGGGAGAGAATCATCATAAATTGGCTGCTTCCTGCACATCCCACAACCTGCGCACGTGCCCTGGCCAGGAACAGAATTGGCAATCTCCTGGTGCATGGACTGATGCTCAACCACTGAGTCACACTGGCCGGGCCTGAGTGAATCTCTATGGGAAGGATAAAACTCCAACCTGTGGCCCTGAGTCTCAGGCCTCACCTGGGCAGACTGGAGGTTGGTTTTGTGGGTAGGAAGGAGATGAAAGGAGGCACAAGCCAGAAACGGCTCTAAGCCAGTTTTAAACTTATTGCAAAGGAGCCACAGCAAAAATATTGCACCCTGACCCAACATCTCCACACCAAAGTCTCATGACTTTCAGAATGTGCAATGCAGTCTGGTATTTTAAAAATCCATTCTACATATTCTATTTCCATTAACAACAACATAAAAATACTGACACTAAGCTGAGTTCACAACTCATGAATGGGTCTGACATAGAGTCTAAGCTGTTACTGAAATCCTAGAGGCAGCTAAGCTGTGGTTGGAGCACAGGCTGACACCTCATTGTACCACTTACTGGAGGGTGCTTTGGGCAAGTCCCTTAACCTTTCTATGCCTGTTTCCTCATCTGTGAATGGATAATAGTACCTTCATCACAGAACTGTCACGACATTTAAGTGAGTGAACAGACATAAAAGGGTATAGAAAATGCCCAACACACAGTGTTAAACAATTGTAGTAAATATTATCAATATTTGGTGATTCATTGCCACTACACCTAGCAGTTTCCCATGTCATACAACAGTCTCATACAGTGTGAGCTGTCTCCTCACATTCTGCCCCAGTGCTCATGTGGCCAGAAGGGCAAGGAGAAGGAGGAGAGTGCTGGAGAGACAGGGGTAGGTGACCACCTGCAAAATGGGGTACAAGGTTTGGGGGCTGCCTCCCCTTTAGCTGCCACAAAGCTTCTGCTTCCCACATTTCCCCTCAGGAGGAAGGACTTCATGAGGGTTTGGGGCTGGGTTCTTGGTATAGCATCTGCCTATCTGGATGAGTTTCAGGCATGGCTAGCCCCTTACACCATGTCTGGGTAAAGGCCAGGCACTAGGCAGGGCTGAGGGAGACCCATTTTGGGGTACCTTCCCAGCTGACAATTGCTCCTTTTCTGGAAAGGTTTTTTGGAAATCTGCATTTTTTTTGCTCTCCCAGTTCCCCTTTTTTGGTCAAGCAGCCTCCTCCAGATGACTCTGATGGAAGTGTCAATCACAGTGCCTTGCCCTACCCCTGCTTCCTAGGTGGAATGCATTATCTTAGATTTGGCCAGTTTCTTCTATCATCCCTGATGACAATGGCTGGCCCAGGATGTGGACTTGTGATCCAAGCAGAGCCAATCAGAGTCCTTACCAGAGATTCAGCAGATAAGAGTGTCTTCCCTGTAGAGAGGAAGGCATAAAGATACAGAAGAATTGAGCGGCCAGTCTCCATTTTCCCGTGACATGAAGAGTTTGTTGGAGGCAAAAGAGAATGACATTCACAATCTAAAAAGAAGCTGAGCAGAATGGAGAGATGAGGAGGCAGAGTTCTGTGGTGACATTGTTGGAGTGCCTGGGGCTACCATGCCAGAAGCTAGCCCTACCCCTGGGATTTGCAGATATATGAACCAATGAATTCTCTGTCTTAAAAAGTTAGAAGATTTCTGTTACTTACAACTTAAAAGCCTAATTAAGCAGGGTGCCCCCAATAACCCTTGTTCTTTAGTCACAGCTGACATGTAATCCAGAGGAAGGCCTGTAATCCCAAACCAGGACAATGGGATTCTCCATTCAAGAGCAGGAAATGCAATGGGAGTGTTTTGACCCTTCAGCATCAACAGCAGTACTTTAGGCTGAGATTTCCCAATTCCTGCCCTGCCCAGGCATGCTGCCTTAAATCTTTTTTCCACTCTGCAGGACACCTCATGGTCCTGAAAGACTCCTCTACATATCTTCCTTCAATAATTTCTTGCAAATAGAAGACCCAGGGCTCTGCAGTGAGACACATCAGATTCCAGTTCTGGCCTGGACACCCATTCACTGATTTTAGACAAGTTTAATTTCTCTGAGTCTTACTTTCCTCCTCTGTAAAATGAGGAGACTCATGTTTGTGAGGTTATCGGGAGGATTACATGAGATGAAGCAGCTGAAGTGCTTGCTCATAGAACCTGGCTCAGGGGAAGAGTGCACAGATATGAGCAGCTATCTAATCTAATAAAAGTGTAATATTAAAATTAACCATCTCTTTGGGACACCTAAGCCACGCCCACCAACCAATCAGAGCGACTATATGCAAATTAGCCCAGCCAAGATGGCGGAGGCCCACTGCACATCCAGGTCCAGCAGGGCAGATGGGCAGGAGGAGCAGGGCGGGAGGAGCGAGCAGGCCTGGTGGCTGGGGCCTGGGAATAGACCGATCGCGGGAGCACGCACACGCAGAGGCTTAGCCCACGGTTGGTCTATTCCTAGGCTCCAGCCTCAGGGCTGGGAGCCGGCCATCCAGGCCCCAGTGAGGGCCTCTGATTGGTTTCAGGCAGGGGTCTCCTGTGAGAGGCCCCTGTCTCCCTTCAGAGCTGGGGTGAACCCCAGGAGCCAGGAGAGGGAGAGATGGGCAAGGGGCAGATGGAGGGAGCATCAGCCAGGGAGAGTTTGGGGGGAAGTAACCAGGTGGGGGAGGGGTGGAACAGGATGGAGGGAAGAACTTTATAAAAGAGTCAGTGGACAGCAGTGTTAAAAAAAGAGGATGTATGAGTGAACTGTAGGGCCTATAATGAAGACCAAGTATAGTTGTGTACTGGGGACAGATTTTAAAAGTAGAAGTCAGAAAAG
>PVJC01009353.1:0-19996 GCA_004026665.1 Murina feae
CAGTACTTTCTGAGAGGGGAGGGGTTGGGCCCAACATGTGACCTTGACCTCCAGGGGCTGGAGACTGAGACCGAGGTCAGTCACGTGGACGCTCCAGGCCTGCAGGACCCACTCCCAGTAAAGTCTCTGCACAGCGCTGCTCAAGGATGCTTTCCTGGTGGCAGCACCCGTACGTGTTGTCACATCATTGCTGGGACCTAGAAGCTACGCCCGGTCTCTCCTGGACCCGCCCTATGTAGACTCATTTTAGTTTTGTTTTGCAGGGACCACTACCTGTGTGCTCCCAGAGACCTCAAGCCGAGAAGTCACCTTTAAAAAGTAGCCCATGCCCGGCTGGTGTAGTTCAGTGGTTGAGCCTCAACCTGTGAACCAAGAGGTCATGGATGATTCCCGGTCAGGCTCCATCCCCAGTGTGGGGCGTGCAGAAGGCAGCCCATCAATGATTCTTTCTTATCATTGATGTTTCTATCTCTGTCTCTCTCTCCCACTCTCCCTTCCTCTTTGAAATCAATAAAAATATATTTTTTAAAGTAGTCCAGGGCCAAAGACAAGAGGATTCTTTGAGACATTGAGACCTTCTACAACAAGCATGCCAAACTCGTGGCCTGCGGGTAGCATGCGGCCCACAACGAATATTTTTGTGGCACAGCCAATATAACGGAATGTAAGACACGTTTTAATAAAAATTCCATAACTTAATTTTTACACTATCCTGTTATACATAATTATTAAAAACGAACTACAACGTTCGCTAATGACTGATTACTATAATCGTGTTGCATTCATTTCCCTTATGCGCCTTACGCACAGGCACACCATTTCTCTCCACTAATACCAGCAGCGAATATTTTAGCAGCTGATGGCCACGTCATTAGTCTTGGACTGACTTGTGTGCACAACAGGAAATATTTCACTTTTGGAGAACAAGAAAAATAGGTTTATTTGCGTGACGCTTATTAACTTGTATAATTATTCAGTGTCTGGTAAGTTAATGTTCAAGGAAAATATTAATTTTACTAAAATGTTCTATTATTTTCGGTTAACGATGGGTTAGTTATTTCAGCCCTTTGTACTCAGCATGTCTCTATCGAAATAAACCTACGTTTTTATGAAAATTGGGCTTTTGGTTTTTTTGTGGCCACATACACTCCCACCTTGTTTATTTGGCCCGGGTTAGCCTTTGTTTGACTTGCTTGTTCTACATCCTCAATCAAGGACATGCCCCTCAACGTCGCTGACCTCATCTGAGAGGGGCTGGCCTGCTGCCTCATCCCAGCCGGTGTTCCCAGTCCTTGGCAGTTGAGAGGAGCAGGAAGGGGGAGGGAAGGGAGCCATGGGATGGATATCTTGTCATTGTTTTTCTTTTCCTTTGAATAAATAACACTTTTTGAGGCAAAAAAAAATAGATTAAATTAAACAAAAAAAACTAAAGTAGTCCAGGGCCAAAAGGTGGAAGCCACCCAGGCACCCCTCCATGGGGAGGCTGGGCAAAGACAATGTGGTCCACCCAGACCACGGACTAGTGTGCAGCCTGAAAGAGGACAAAAATTGACACGTATTGCAACACGCTACTGATTTGCAGGCGGTGCCTCACGGACCCAGAGGCTGGACCCCGTCTAGCACAGAGGCCGGCAGCCACAGGCACAGTTGAGCGCAGGCTTCTGGTGGGCAAGCGTGTCAAGCTTGGCTAAGTCTCCTGACTGCACGGCGGAGCCCCAGCCCCCAACAGACAAGTGACAACAGAGAAGCAGTTGCTGCAAACAGTGGCGGCGGAGAGCATGCGAGCAGAGAAAGTGTTTACAGATCAGAGATGAGTGTCAGGACGGGGCAGGCAGGCGCCACGGGGAGCTGGCACTCACAGGTCACAGAGTCCACAGGGTGCCCAGGACACACACAGTACACCAGGCCCAGAATCACCCAGAAAGGGTGAGGAGTGGGTGAACCTGAGCACCCCACCCCTGAAGAAGCTGCTTCTTCCCAGTTGAAACAATTGCTGGTTAAGTCTGTGGTGCCCAGAAAACAGGGTCCTAGTGGAGCCACTTCCAGGTGCCTTTCTCTCACGCAAGAGCCTAGGGCAGCGGTTCTCAACCTGTGGGTCGCGACCCCTTTGGCGGTTGAACGACCCTTTCACAGGGGTCGCCTCAGACCATCCTGCATATCAGATATTTACACTATGATTCATAACAGTAGCAACATTACAGTTATGAAGTAGCAACGAAAATAATTTTATGGTTGGGTCACAACATGAGGAACTGTATTTAAAGGGCCAGAAGGTTGACAACCACTGCTCTAGACCGTGAAGTGAGAGTCTGAAGCAGAAGCAGTAGGTACAGTGGTGCCCAGGGATGGCCAGGAGCAAGTGAAGAGGAAGGAGTGCAGGAAGGCAGACACAGAGGAGAGATGCAGGGGCAGCGGAAACCACTGACAACATTGCAGATCCAAGCAGCTGAGGGACTGGGGCTTCTGAGCCCACGAGGTGCCCCAAGAAAACAGAGCCAGGGACTGGCAGGTCCTCTGCCACCACCTGATTGCAACAGAACAGGGACACTGCAGGCACGGGATATGGGAGCCCTGAGAAGTCCATGCATGAACCAATATTTTCTGTGCATACAGATGCCCTTCCATCACCATGCTATGGGGGTGTATCTGGCCCAAGATTGGGCTATGGATGCATTTATTCAGCCATGTGAGCATCACTATGTGCCAGGTCCAGGCACTGGACGCGAGGCAGTGGATAAAGCACACAAGACCCCTGGCCTCCAGGCACTTATAGTCTGGCAAGGGGGGGTGGGGGGAATTCTACAGACAATAAAGGCCAGCAGAGCAAAGAGCAGGAAAAACTGTGGACTCCCATGGAGGGCAAGCAGACCGCGGGGAGGGAGTGTCAGGAAGGCACCATTGATAATCAATGACAGATTTAGAAGACATCCGGCCACTGTAGGTTTGTGCAGGAGGAGGGTACACCAAAAGGGGACACCTCCAGTTACCTCAAATTCTGCTTACATAGAACCTCATTCTAGCCCAAGCATGTCAAACTCATGGCTGGCAGGCTGCATGCAGCCCTCAATGAATATTTTTGCAGTGCAGCCAATATAATGGTATGTGAGAAACGTTTTAATAAAAATTTCATAACTTCAGTTTTACAATATCCTGTTATACATAACTAGAGGTCCAATGCATGAAATTCGTGCAAGGGGCTTGCCTGGGCCCTCGTAGCCCCAGCTTCATCTGGAAGGACATTGGTCTAATTAGCATATTATGCTTTTATTATTATAGATTATTAATAATGAACTACAATGCTCGCTAATGACTGATTACTATAATCATGTTGCATTCATTTCCCTTACGCGTATTACACACAGGCACACCACTTCTCTCCACTAATACTAGCTTTGAATATTTTAGCAGCTGATGGCCACGTCATTACTCTTGTACTTACTTGTTTGGTGTGCGCAACAGGAAATATTTCACTTTCGGAGAACAAGAAAAATAGGTTTATTTGCGTTGTGTTTATTAATTTGTGCAGTTATTCAGTGTCTGGTAAGTTAATGTTCAAGAAAAATATTAATTTTATTAAAATGTTCTATTAGTTCATGTGAACTATGACTCATTTATTTCAGCCCTTTGTACTCAGCATGTCTCTATTGAAATAAACCTACGTTTCTATGAAAATTGAAGCTTTTATTTTTTTTGTGGTCCACATACACTTGAACCTTGTTCATTAGGCCTGTGTTAGCCTTTCAGTTTGACATGCTTGACCAAGGCTAGACAACGAGGTGTTATGAAGAGAGGAACATCAGACTTCAAGTATGGGAAAGAAAAAAAAAACAGAAAATGGTCTCAAAATCCCATTCTAAAGTAAGGGGACCACTTGGGGGAAATTTGACAGAGGGCGGAAGTCCTTGAGTACAGCCCTTCTGATGGACAGATGTCACCTTGCTCTCTACAAATGTCACTTTGGATTCTGCAGGTCCAGGGGAGGCAGGGGAACATACCCACCATCATCTTCTCTCTCTCTACCTGCCTATCATCTAGCTAATCTATTCACCCATCCATCCACCTAGCTAGCCCTCTACCTATCTACCACCTAAAGCTATCACCTATCTATCTACCTATCATTCATCTATCTAATCGATCCATCTATCCATCTTATAGCTATCTATCTTTCTCCAGCATCTACCTACCCATCATTCTTCCATGTTTTTAGAGCAGCGGTCACCAACCTTTCAGAATTCACGGACCACCAGTGGTCCGTGGACCACCAGTTGGCAACCGCTGTTTTAGAGCACGTCTCATACTTCTGATGTGAAGCCAAGTTTAATAACCTCTGACCTATGACACGAGCTTCCACTCCATTCACTAAAAGTGCTTGACTGAGCTCAGTAATTCTCAACTGGGGGGACCCCTATCCCAGGACAATTAGCAATATCTAGAGACATCTTTTTTTGCTATGACTAGTGGGGAGACGCCCCTGGTCTGAGTGGATGGAGGCCAATATGCTGCTCAATATCCTAGAGCCCAGGATGCCTCAGCATAGAGAATGGTCCAGCCCCAGATGCCCACAGTGTCAACGGGAGTGTCCCTGCCTTCGACTTAGAAATGACAGGGCGTTTCCAAGCTTCAGTGTTCCCAAGTGGCCCACATCTCTCTGCTACAAAGAGACAGGGACTTCTAGAGTCCTTAGGCAAAGGAAAGGGGGACACATGCCAGTGCACTGAGCAGTCACCTCACCTGCCACCATGGCTTCTCGGCCTCGGCCTCGGCGGGCACCTCGACCCCATAGACCTGCAGGGCCAGGTGGAGCACCGCCACCGCTATGTGCTGAGCCTGGAACCGGAGGCACAGCCCCCCGTGGTAGCTGTCCCGCAGCAGGGCCCAGGCAGTGACGGAGATGGGGGTCCGTTGCCAGCTGTAACGATTCAGCCAGTTCTTGAGAGAAATCAGGTAGTGGAGCAGGTACTGCAAAGACACGCCAGTCAGCCTCTTGGCCCGCAGGGCTCTGGCCCCGAGTCACCCGCCTCCTCACTGTGGGGCACTGCGCTTCCTCTGCCCGCAGCCACTCTCCCGGAAGCTGACTCGATGTACACAGATCAGCCTGAGTCGCCTACTGATCCAACCTTCCAGTGGTGCTCTGTGCCACTTAGAATAAAGCCCCAGTGCCTTCTGCTGGCATCCAAGCCGGCACCCCACCTTCCTGCCTCCACCTCAGGGCCCGGACACCCGCTGCTCCCTCGGCCTGAAAGCAACTCCACTCCTGCCCCAGTCCCCATGTGCCTATCTACACCTGTCCCCGAGGCTTCACTCTTGAAACCTGCCTGGAACACTCTTAATGGCCATCCCCGCGAAATCCCTCTCCATTGCACTACCCTGCTCTGGCCACCATCAGCATCACTGCCCCCACCACACACACACCCCTCCCCGTACCCCTCTCAAACATAAACCCCAGAGACAGCACCCTCATCTACAGAACAGAGCATGGCGCCCGTGTGGCCAGCCGAGACAGGACCCTGCTTTCGGGGAAACTAGAGACAAGTGCCTGCATTTTGCAACAGCGCCCATGGCTGTGAGCTCTTGGTCAATGAACTTCCAGCTCAGTTATGTCAGCTCCCGCCCTGGGGAGACGGCTGCTTGGCCTGAACCTCCTGCTCAACTGAACACACTCATACGCCCCGCCCCCCCCCATGTGTGGGGCTCCAGCGCACGTGGAGGAAGGGCCTCACCCACGGTTTCCCTGACCCCCTGGAAGGGAAAGGCCCGGCTCCCAGCGGGTGCTATTCTTCCCGGAACTCTGCCCTCCTGCCTTGCCCCTGCATCGAGCCGGCGCCAGGAAATGCAACTTTCAAAATTGCCACCAGGGGTTTCCGGGAGTAGGTTGGTGGTGTGGAAGGGAGGGGTGACATTATAAAAAAGGCAACATGACAGATCCTTGAGGTGATAGAGTTATTTTGTATCTAACTGGGGTGAGGGATAGATGACACACAAGCATAAATGATATTGCATGGCACCAGCGCAGTACAAGTAATGACCACGTAACACCAGGAACCAGGGCACTGTAGCAACGCCCACACTCCGGCTGCTACATTGTATTCATTTTACAAAACGTTTCCATTCAGCGAGACTGGGCAAAGTGTCTATCTTAAATGGGGTGTGTCTGTGTTACTTCCAACTGCTTATATATCTACACTTACCTCAATAAAAATTCAATTACAAAGAAACAAAATCCTGGCACAGAGCCCCACAGCTCCCCCGCTCCCTTCCCCTGCCCACAATGTCCAAGTGCTCCTTTAGCTGCTGTTTGAAACAGTTCTCCTGTTGGGATTTATTTGTTCTAGCAGCCAAAAGTGTGCCAATATACGCACGGGTTAGAGCGTTGGCCCTCACACCGAAGGATCCTGCGTTTCATTCCCAGTCAAGGGCACGTACCTCGGTTGCAGGTTCGATCCCTGGCAGTTGGGGCACATGTGGGAGGCAACCAATCAATGTGACACTCTTCCATCAATGTTTCTCTCCCTCTCTCTCTCTCTTCCTTCCTCTCTCTAAAAATCAATTAAAAAAAAAAAAACGGAACTGGATGCAAACTCCGAGGCAGAGCAGCAGCCCTTGGGGACAGGAACTCTAGCAGGTCACAAACCAGCCCCGTTTCACGCGACTCACTGAGCACACAGTATATGTGGGTCACAGGATCGTCAAGGGCTTCAGAGGACAGCCCAGATCCCAGCTCGTCGCCACAGCTGAGCAGGCAGAAAGGCAGAACCTTGGGAAACTCCATGAGTGAGACAGGAGAAACGGCCTGAGCCAGTCACTGTGTGCCATTGTGAGCCCCAGTGCCCAGCTGTGACCCTGCCCTTCGTCCCCCATGTGCTCTCAAGGATTCGATGGGTGCACTTCCGGCATAAAGTATGAAGAGGTCCGTACCTTGTGTGGGTGCTGAAAGGAGACTTGGAAGCGCAGTACCCGCAGCACAAGGAGCTCACACTGCACGATGCTGTCCCGGATCACCCAGAATCGGGAGTCCAGCTCCAAGGGCTCACTTCCCGGGTGGAAGTACCTGTGGAGAAATGGCTGATGCTTACAGCAGCCAGGGAAGTGGCCCTGAGCAGCCCCTGAGGTCATGTAACGTCCAGATCTAAACTCCAATATCCTTCTGCAGTATGATTAACACAGGGTCACTCGCCCTAGCGGCTTTGGGCTTGGTGGATGGAGCCTCGGCCTGCGGACTGAAGAGTCTTAGGTTTGATTCTGGTCAAGGGCACATGCCTGGATTTCCGGCTCCATCCCCCGTGGGGGTTGTGCAGAAGGCAGCGGATCAATGATTCTCTCTCATCATTGATGTTTCTATCTCTCTCTCCCTCCTCCTTCCTCTCTGATATCAATAAAGATATATTTAAAAAATAAATAAAATTTATTAAGAAAAAATATAGTGCCATTCTACTTCTGTTTTGTTGTTGTTTTTTTGTTGTTGTTGTAGTTTTAATCCTCACCTGAGGATACTTTTCCATTGATTTTTAGAGAGAATGGAAGAGAGAGGGAAAGACAGAGAGAAACATCGACGTGAGAGAAACACATCGATTGGTTGCCTCCTGCATGTGCCCCTACCAGGGGCCAGGCCAGGGAGGAGCCTACAACGGAGGTATTTGCCCTTGACTGCAATCGAACACAGGACCATTGGGTCTGCTTTATCCATTAAGCCAAGCTAGCTAGGGCTACTTCACTTTTTATAAATTGTTTTTCATATACATGTCTAGTGCACAGGATAAAAACAGTAACCAATGGAAGAGAGAAGCCAGCTTCTACTTTTTGTCCTGATGGGCTGTCCCATATTGCCCAGCAAGATGTCAAGTATAAAGGTGAGCCCTAGTCAGTTTGGCTCAGTGGACAGAGCGTTGGCTGTGGACTGAAGGGTCACTGGTTCAATTCCAGTCAAGGGCACATGACTGGGTTTCAGGTTCGATGCCCAGTAGGGGGTGTGCAGGAAGCAGTCAATTAATGATTCTCTCTCATCATTGATGTTTCTATCTCCCTTTCCCTTCTTCTCTGAAACCAATAAAAAATAGTTTTATATATATATATTATTGGTTCTTTTACAGAGAGGAAGGGAGAGGGATAGAGTGTTAGAAACATCGATGAGAGAGAAACATCGATCAGTGCCTCCTGCACACCCCCTACTGGGGATGTGCCCGCAACCAAGGTACATGCCCTTGACCGGAATCGAACCTGGAACCTTTCAGTCCACAGGCCGACGCCCTATCCACGGAGCCAAACCAGTTAGGGCAATAAAAAAATATTTTTAAAAAGTTATAAAGGTAGGCTCTCTGGCCCTATGTGGTTTGGCTCAGTGGATACAGCGTTGGCCTGCGGACAGCAGGGTCCCAGGTTCGATTCCGGTCAAGGGCACGTACATCAGCTGCAGGTTTGATCCCCAGCCCTGGTTGGGGCACATGTGGGAGGCAACCAATCAATGTGTGTCTGTCACATCGATGTTTCTCTCTCTGTCTCTGTCTCTCCCCCTCCCTTCCACTCTCTCAAAAAAACAAACAAAAACAAAAAAACTAAAAACCTCTCTGCCGCTGACTCGTCTTTCCTAGCTCCTCACTCATTTTCCGGTTTCCACAGAACCCCACCTGGGCCCATGTCCAATTAGCAATCAATACAATTTCCCCTCTTGACAGTGGTCTCTGCTGGCGGCCTGGCAATTACGGGTGGACTCCCGCCGCCCTCCCTCACCACCCTCTCCTGTTTTCCTCTTAGTCCTTTGAGGTACACTGTGACCCTGCCGTGCTTTTAGTGGGTGGGGAGTGCTTTTTCTCTAACCTATTTATTAAAGGAGAAATAGCACAGAACAGTTTTCTTCCCTAATGATTAGAGTTCCTGGACCAGTGATGAGGCCCCGCTAGTCAGTAACTTTTCATAAATCACTTTCTCCTGGGCCCTGAGGGCCTCGACGCAGCCCACCCACTGGCTGGACCCCACATCCTTCCCCTACATCAGAGGGTGGGGTACCTTTTTTTTCTGCCAAGGGCCATGTGGATATTTACAACATCATTCACGGGGCATACAAAATGATCCACTTAAAAATTAGCCTGCTATAGCCCTAGCTGGTTTGGTTCAGTGGATAGAGCGTTAGCCTACGGACTAAAGGGTCCTAAGTTTGATTCCAGTCAAGGGCACATACCTGGGTTGTTGGCTTGATCCCCAGTGCAGAGCATGCAGGAGGCAGCTAATTAATGATTCTCTCTCATCATTGATGTTTCTCTCTTTCTCTTCCTCTCCCTTCCTCTCTGAAATCAATAAAAATATATTTTTTAAAGAATTAGCCTGCTTTATTTGGTCAATCATTTAATTAACTCACCCCTAATGCCTTGGAAGGGCCAGACCAAATGATTTTGCAGGACTTATATGGCCCGCGGGCCAGATGTTCCCTACTCCTTCCCTACAGGAACACAGTTCCTTGGGCCCAGAGGTGATGCCCACACCAGGGCCAGAGACACTTCTTTGCAGCTCTGACTGGGTTTCTCTCACCATCTACATTAGTAAAAGATGCAAATTGACTGTACCTTCACAATGCCCACTAGCCAATCAGGAGGGAGTATGAAAATTAACCCAACAAAGATGGTGAGTTAATTTTCATACGCAGGCACAGAGTGGCCGGGGCAGGGCCGGATGCTTGCATCGTCACCATGGTGACGACGCAGGCGTTCCACACAGCCCCAGCCGCTCTGGGCCTCTGGGCAGCATGGGAAGGTGGAAGGTGGCTCGGCCAGAGCGAAGGCGGTGCTGGCAGCCAGGGGAAGGAAGGCCCATTCTTGCACGAATCTTCGTGCATCAGGCCTCTACTCTAAATATAAATAAGAGGAGCACTGGCTGGTGTGGCTCAGTTGGTTGGGCATCATCCCATGCACAGAAAGGTCACTGGTTCCATTCCAGTCAGGGCACATGCCCAGGTTGCAGGCTCAATACCTGCTAGGGCGTGTGCAGGAGGTGGCCAATCAATGTTTCACTCTCACATCAATGTTTCTCTCTCTCTCCCTCTCCCTCTCCCTTCCTCTCTCCTAGTAATCAATTTAAAAGATCTTTGAAAATAAATATGTATAAGCAAATATAAATAAGATGATTGCCCAGCTGGGTCTATATACTCCCCTGTATGATGGGCTGACCTGTGGGGCCCACAGAACCCAATTAGTTCAATCTTTCCTGCCCAATGGACCAGATGAACTTGTTCAATACATCTCTCCAAGCTCCCTCTACGCCAGCCACGCCTCCCTCCCCCTGACACGTGGACTACTTCATCCCGACCCCCTCCCCACTCCATCTGGCCTTCGAGGGTTCCTATTTTCTGTTCTAACTTCTTTCCCACGGAACCCCTCCAGGCTTCTGACACCAGCTCATTCTCACTTTTTTTTAAATATATTGACTTCAGAGAGGGAGAGGGAGAGCTAGAAACAATAATCATGACAAAGAATCATTGATCGACTGCCTGCTGCACGTCCCCCACTCCTCCCGCCCCCAGGGATAGAGCCCACAATATCCGGGCATGTGCCCCAACAGGGAATCTAACTGTGGCCTCGTGATCCATAAGTCAATGCTCAATCACAGAACCACAAGTCACGCGGGCCGGGCTCATTGCCACCGTTGCTGCTAGTACTTCCGACCCTGGTTCAAGGCCACCCAGGTGCTTCCTTCGAAGCTTGACTGCTAGTGCCTGGAAGACAAGGCACAGTGGGACCCTTCTCTGTCCTCCCCATCAGGTGGACACCAGGAAGTGTCCCCAAAGGCCTGGGCCCAGAAGCGGTCACCTGTTGGACACATTGATGATGTCACGCGTTCGCAGGGGCTGTTCTTCCACTTTGCCAGCCAAGTAAAGGGAAGACATGGCGACCAAGTAAGGGTCATAGGCGTCCACGTTGATCTCGCAGAAGAACTTATGGTAAATGGCACAGGCGGTGGCGACGGGAATGGACTGCATCCCTAGCTTGACACCTACCGAGAGAAAATAGGCAGGAGATACCTCAACCCAGCGCCCACCACCTCCTCCGGGGTGAGGGGCGCTTCTGGGTTGCGCCCTAAGGCACAGACCTGCTGGAACAAGACCAAGATCTTGGAGCCCAGCCAGCAGAGACTGGGTCTTTCATGGAGTCTTCGGCCTAAGGGGCTTAGAGCGATGACCTAATGGGCCCCTAGGGCTTGTGCTGGAAGCTCCAGTAACTCAGCAGATCCTGCTCTTCTCCCTCGCCCCCAGGTCACCCCCAGCCTCTGCTCTGCAGACCACACCGGTGAAGCAATGAGGCTACACCTCAGTCGGCTCCTGGCATCGCAGCTTCTGCACAGCAACCTGAAATGACCACCCCACTGTTGTGTGTGCGTGCGTGTTGCCAGCAAGCGCTTAACTAGACACCAGCACCACTCCCTCAGCTCCGCCAACCAAAATCCTGCCAACATGGCAGGAGCGAAAAATGGCCTCTGAGCATCAGTCGGATATCACAAGTCCTGCAGTTACCGGTCCTGGGGCTTGTTCACCAATGTCACCCCAATAAATGCAATCAATCAATCAATGTAAACATTAGACTCAGGCCCTGGCCGGTGTGGATCCGTTGGTGGGAGCACCATCCATATACCAGAAGGTGGGAGGTTCAATTCCCACTCAGTGCACATCCCCAGGGTGCAGAAGGCAGCCAATTGCTGTTTCTCACATAGATGGATGTCTCTCTCTGTCTCTCCCTCCCTCCCTCCCTCCCTCCCTATCTCTATCTCTGTCTCTATCTTTCTGTCTCTCCCTTCCTTTCTAAGAAATCAATTTAACCTCCCCCCCCCGAAAAAAAAAGATTATACTTGTCCAGCCAGTGTGCCTCAGTGGTTGAGTGTCGACCTATGAACCAGGAGGTCACAGTTCGATTCCCAGTCAGGGCACGTGCCCGGGTTGAGAGCTCGATCCCTCATGTGGGGCATGCAGGAGGCAGCCCATCAATGGTTCACTCTCATCATTGATGTTTCTTTCTCTCTCTCTCTCTCTCTCTCTCTCTCTCTCTCTCTCTCTCAATCTCTCTCTCTCTCTCTTTCTCTCTTCCTCTCTCTCTCTCTCCCTCCCTCCCTCCCTTTTCCTTCCTCTCTTAAGTCAATAAAATACGGTGTGTGTGTGTTTTTTAAGGTTTTATTCAGCACTGGTTTCCTAGTCTGCAGGTTACAAAAGGCAAGCAGAGTGCCTGCCAAAGGCAATTGCAGGCAGAGCAGGAGAAAAGCCACAGCCAGGCCCAGAACTCAAAAACAGAGCACAGCTGCCCAAGCCGGTGTGGCTCAGTTGGTTGAGCGTTGTCCCGTGCACCAAAAGGCTGCTGGTTCGATTCCCGTCAGGGTACATGCGTGGTTACGGGCTTGATCCCAGGAAGGGGATGGGCAGGAGGCAGCTAATGGATGCTCGCCTCTCATATCCATGTTTCTCCTTCTCTCTCCCTCTCCCTTCCTCTCTCTGAAACAAACAGAAAAACAGACAAACAAAAACATAACAAGGTGGTTTGCTTTGCGGGTTAAAGCTGTGATGGGTCAGAGAACCAAAACAAATAAATGACCAGGATTAACAAGAGAAGGTTAAATGGCATCCAATGAATTGAAAGAAGGTGGAGAACCACCAACAATCATTGAGATCACCTTCACCATCCTCTGCCTGAGAAACTGTATCAGTTCCCCAGGGCTGCTTTTAACAAATTACCACCAACTCAGTGGCTTGAAACAACACACTTTTTTCCCCTCTCATAATCCTGGTGGTCAGAAATCCAAAATGAATCTTGGGGTGTGGGGGGGGGGGTAAGCTCAAGGTGCTTGGCAGGACTGGTTCGTCCTGGAGGCTGCAGGGTAGAAGGTTTCCTTGCCCTTTCCAGCTTCTATACACACCTGCAGTCTTTGGCTCATGGTTCCCTCCTCTATCTTCAAAACAGGCAGTGTAGCATCTTCTAACTCTGCTTCCATCATCACACGGCCTTCTCTTCTGCCTGTCCCTCCCCTGCCTCTTTCAAGATGGGTGTGATTCTATCAGGCCCATCAGATACTCTAGGGTAATTCCCCCAGCGCAAGATGCTTAAGTCCACCTGTCAAGTCTCCTTTGCTACATAAGGTAACAATCGCAGGTTCTGGGGCTGAGAATGGAAACATCTCCAGAGGACCAGTATTCAGCCTCACACAGAGGGCAAAGGCACAGGTGATACATTTTAATAGAGAAGTCCTTCAAAAGGGATACCTAAAGAGCTTTAAGTATGTCAAGATTTAAACTTCAGCCTGGCCAGCATGTGGTTCAGTGATTGAGTGTCGACCTATGAACCAGGAGGTCATGGTTCAATTCCCAGTCAGGGCACATGCCCGGGTTGTGGGCTCAATCCCCAGTGTGGGGCATGCAGGAGGCAGCTGATCAATGATTCTCTCATCAGTGATGTTTCTCTCCCTCTCTCTCTCTCTCTCTCTCTCTCTCTCTCTCTCTCTCTCTCCCTCTCTCTCTCCCTCTCTCCCCCTCCCTCCTTCCCTCCCTGAAATCAATAAATATACATTATTTTTAAAAAAGATTTAAACTTCAGTCACATCAGCAGTTGCTACATGGGACCCCTTATTCCCAGACATATCAATACGGTGGTATTGCTGCAGCTGGCCTTCCAGCAAGTCTTATTTTATGCAGCCAATTCTCAAAGGGCAGCTTGCTCTCCTGGTTTACCTGGACCCTCCGAGCAGATGCCTAGAGCATTTGAGGGGACACTGCCACCCTTCCTGATACACTTTGCAACTCTTCTTAGAAATATTACGGTTCCGCATCATTGCCACAAACTGCCTGCCTTGACTTGAGACTCATCCAACCCCCTCTCCCTCCAAGTGGACACAATGTAACGAACATAGAAAGTAACTGCCAGCTGATTAAGACTTTTGACAGCTGAACAATGTCTCTCCAGGAATCCGATTGTTTCCCTGCCGAACTTGGGATCAGGGGCGCCAAAACCACAGTGGGCACCCTGGGTCCCCGGTGTGACAGGACCTCTCTAACAACGCTTGTCACGAGCCTCTGCAAGCACGTGCTCAAAAGGTTCGGTGCAACCAAGTGTCGTGCACCGTCCCTGTGCTGCGGGACAGGAGTGGCAAAAGGCACAATGCACTCAACTAGCTGCGGGCACCCCGACTCCGCCACCTTCTAGCTGGGGCCAGTTCCTCTCTCTGGGCCTGAGCGCAGGGTGGCGAAATGACAATGCCAGCGTCTGCCTCGCAACTCAAAAGCCTAGTGCCCAGGGCGTGGCGGAAGGCAGAGGCCCGGTTCAGGCCCGATCTCTTCCCTCTGCCCAGCCACGCGGGCTCCGCGTGGTGAGGGTCCCCTCCTCCGGGAATCGGGGCCCCGCAACGTTGGCCTCGACCCGCAGACCCTGGCCTCACGTCCCGCCCGCGCGGGACTGACTCTCTTCCCGGCCACGGTTACCTGCCTCCATGATGAACCTTGTCACACGGAAGTGCACCCTCGCCTGGGGTGCGGGCCACCCCTTGGCGCCCGGCGCCGCGTCCTCCCCTCCGCAGCTGTCTAGGCTAAGGTCCTCCATGGGGCCCCGCCCGGAGGCCCCAGACCCCCGGCGGGAAGGGCAAGAGTCCCCAGCGCGTGGCCGCCGGCGGCGGGGGTCCCAGCGCCGGGCGCGGCCACCCTGCCCCGCCCGGCGGCCCCACCTGCCCCGCCCCGCCCGGCCCGGCCCGCCACCCCGATTCCCCCCCCCTCCGGGGGCGAGCGCGCGGCGGCGCGCAGAAGGCGGGAGGAGGAGCGGGCGCAGGCTCAGGGCCCGGCAGGCGCAGGCGCAGAGGCCGCTGCAGCCTGACCACTCGCACCCGTGCCTGCCCACCGCGCCCCTGACCCCGCCCCCGAGAGCCTTAGGTCCGCCCCCCGGAACACGCAGGTCCCGCCTCCCGGAGGACGTCACGCCCTGGGACCCCGCACGCTCCGCCCTCACTCGCCTCTAAGCCCTGCCATTGGGAACGTCCGCCCCGCAGCCCAGTCCCCAGGCCACATGCCCAACTTAACGGGGCTGCGCGCCCGAACCTCCGGGGCGCAACGAGGTCACCCCCAGGCACCTGAGCTGGGATCCGACTAAGGTGTCGCTCCGGGCTGGTGGCCCGGCGCAGTGTAGGACGGGGAGAGCCTGTCAAGCCCAGCCCTAGGCGCAGGGCGCTTGCAGGCGTTCACGCTGAGACTGGGGCGGCTCCCAACAGGAAATGGCGTGTGATTCAGTGTCAGTTTCATAAAAGCCAAAGCCAGATTTGCCTTAGTGCCCTGGGGTGCAGATGAGCCCCAGGGGGAATGCTGCGTGCAGAATTAGGGCGTTAGGGGTGTTTGTCGCTGTTTTACAGCAGCCCTGCAGCCCTTGGGGATCTGGTTGCTGCTCGCCTTTCCAGCCCGGCCCGCAGTAGAAAGTTTTCCATGTTTGCTGGATGAATGTTGAATATTCAACTCACAGAACCATGCCACGTTTCGTTTGCGTCTGGCGCAAACAGGAAACGGTGCATCGGCGTGATAGGTGTGTGTGTGGCGCACCAAAGGAACTCGCAGCCTCACTCAGGTCATTCTGATACTTTTGACAGCTGAACAATATCAAAAGTATCTGGATAGAGCGTCGGCCTGCACACTGAAAGGTGCCAGGTTTGATTCCAGCACATCCCTTGGTTGCGGGCACATCCCCAATAGGAGGTGTGCAGGAGGCAGCTGATCGATGCTCTCATTCATCGATGTTTCTGTCTATCCCTCTCCCTTCCTCTCTATAAAAGAATCAATAATATATATTTAAAAAAATAAACAAATAAATAACTGCTGATTTGAGAGAGCTGGGAAGTTGAGAGGAAACGTCACTGTTCCCAAGCCCTTCGGCCTGGGTGACAAGTCTCCACGTCCTGATGGCTCCACCTGCCACTCACCGCCACCCACCCAGCCTTCATCCCCCTCCTGAGACCCCCACCCCACCATCTCCCCCAGTCTTCTCTCCACATCAGCCAGCTAAGTTTCCGGTGGCTGCTAAAACAAATGACCACAAGCTGTGGGCTTAAAACAACAGGAATTTACCATCTGCCAATTATGGAGGCCAGAAGTCTGAAACTGGTGCCTGAAGAGCCGTGCCCTCTCCAGAAACTCTGGGGGAGGATCTTTCTTGCCCTTTCCAGCTTTTGGTGGTTTCAGGCATCCCTTGGCTTGTGGCCACATCACTCCCATCTCTGCCTCCACCTTCACATAAGGACACATTGTATTAGGGGCCACCCGGGTAATCCAGGATGGTCTCATCGGAAGATCCTTCATTACTTCTGCAAAGACCCCCTTTGCCAATAAGGTCACATTCAGAGGTTCCAGAGATTAGAACGTGGGCACATCTTTTGGGGGCACTACTCCTTGGCCCACAATGTCAGCCACCAGTGCAAGCTTCCTAAAATGTAAGGCTGAATGGGTGGCTTAGGCCTGACATGCCAGTCCTTGTGGGGTCACCAGCCTCAGGTGCCACCACTTTGCCACTCATGGTAAGGACCTAGGGCAGCTCCCTGAAGATGATGGAGTCCCAGCTGAGGGTCTTTGCGCATGCTCAGCCCAGTGAAGGAAGTCCTGCCCCACATCCTTCTCCCCAGTTCCCTCTGGCCCAGACAAGGCTCAGGCCCTCTGAGCTAAGTACCTGTGTGCTCGCATCAAATGCACGTATGCATGCGTGGAAAGGCTCAGGCCCCCAGCCCCGGTGCTGATGGCCCCTGTCATGCCTTGAGCAGTCTGTCGCTGGTGTCTGTCCCTGGGCCAGGAGCAGTGTCACCTTCTTCCCAGCCCGAGACTGAAACCCAGAGAGCTTGGAGCACCCATCTAAAGGAGCTGTGGGTCTTTAGGGATTCCAGCTTCCCACATCCATGCCCTTTACACATGCGTAACCCTTATGCACTCACACATAAACACACATGCTCATCAGGCACTCCCACCACTGACAGAGAGGTGCACACGTGTACACACACACCCGCCCCCAAATCGTAGCCCTCTTTCCTCTGGCCCCTGCCTGTCACCTCCTCACCCACTGTGTTCGCCAGTTAAGCAGTGCAGCTGGGACTCTCGCTGCTCCCCTGGGCCTTTCGTGATGTGAAGATGCTGAGCTCAGTAAGTAGTTGGTGCCCATGAATGTGAGTCGAGGGAATGACTCAATGAACACATTAATTTTTCAAGCCCTGGGTCACGGGGCATCCTCCTGGCAGGCAGCCTGGGTGCAGTGGTTGATAAATGAATAATTCACTAGCCACCCATTGGAACTGGCAAATCCCTAGGCAGAACCTCCTCTCCTACCAGCAGGGCACACCCACTGAGGGGGCCCTCCCTTCCCTGTCACCTGTCACCACTCCCAAATGTGGCATGTCCCCTCTCTCCCCAACTCCTGGGCCCTTGACCTCCCCCAGGGATCATTCCTAGGTCCCACACAGACAAGCTAATCTATAAAGGTGGGGCAGACAAAAACGTAGCAGAAGAGGATTCTATGGTATTTGCCACACTGCTTTATCGAACCCTTACCGGTGCCTCTACGCTGAGTAAGCCACAGTCCCCTCCTCATAGGGCCCATCCGGCTACTGTGGATCACTTGAAGGAGGGCAGGAGGGAGAAGAGGAAGGGAGAGGAGAAAGGAGGGACTAAGACTGAAGCTCAAAGGAGGCAGAGAAGAGGGAGGGATATTCAGGGTGCAGAGGAAGGCACCTTTTTGTAAATAAATCTTTATTGATATCAAAGAGGAAGGGAGAGGGAGAGACAGAAAAACATCAATGATGAGAGAGAACCATTGATCACCTCCCTCCTGCACGCCCCCCACTGGGGATCGAGCCCACAACCCACGCATGTGCCTGTGACCAGAATTGAACCAGGGACCCTTCAGTCCCCAGGCCGATGCTCTATCTACTGAGCCAAACCAGCTAGGGCGAGCCTGGGGACCTTTGTTTTGTTTTTTAATATATATATTTTTAATTTTTTGTATATTTTTATTGATTTCAGAGAGGAAGGGAGAGAGAGAAACATCAATGATGAGAGAGAATCATTGATCAGTTGCCTCCTTCACATGCCCCACACTGGGGATCGAGCCGACAACCTGGACATGTCCCCTGACCGGGAATCGAACCGTGACCTCCTAGTTCATAGGTCGAAGCTCAACCACTGAGTCATATCAGCTGGGATAGGTCTGGGAACTCTTCAAAGATGGGACCATATCCAAAGTGCTCGAGCCACTCCCATCTTCCCCAGGGGTCTTCGCTCGAGGAGCACTGGGTTGAAGAGCAGCCTCGTCCAAGTCCAGTTACTGCTTGTCCTTGGAACCTTCTCAATACTTGAGAACCAAGTTCCACTGTCACCCCTTCTTCCCACCTCTGCCCCTTTCCTTTCTTTCTTTCTTTCTTTCTTCTTTTTAATCCTCACCCAAGGATATTTTTCCATTGATTTTTAGAGAGAGTGGAAGGGAGAGGGAGAGACAGAGAGAAACATTGATGGGAGAGAGACACATGGATTGGTTGCCTCGTGCACGTGCCCCCACCTGCACCCAGCTGGGAAGGAGCCGGCAACCCAGGCACGTGCCCTTGACGGGATTCGAACCTGGGACCCTTCAGTCCACTGGCCAGCGCCCTATCCACTGAGCCATACGGTCTAGGGCTGCCCCTTTGCTTTCCACCAGCACCTTCTGTGCCAGCATCGGCAACTGCTCAAGCCTCTCCTCTCTCGCCATCAGCAAACCCAGGAGCATCACTCCGGGGCCCTCTCCCCTCCCCTGCCGCCTTTCTCAGTGCCACGTCTCTGGGACCACTTCTGCCCCTGGATTCCATGCCCTCCTGCATTCTCTGCCCTTGGTCCCTAAAATCCGGCTCCTGATGGCTTTGCCACACTACCCCCATCCTTATCTTAGATGGTTCAGTCAGTACAACAACATACCACACACTGGGTGGTGAATAAAGAACAGAAATTTCGTTCTCACTGTTCTGGGGAAAGGAAGTCCAAGATGAGGGTGCCAGCATGGTGGGGTCCTGGTGAGAACCTCTTCCAGGTTGCAGATAGCCCTCTTCTCACTGTGCCCTCACGTGGTGGGAGGGACAAGGGGTCCCTCTGGAATCTCATCATTCCATTCCTGAGGGCTCTGCCCTCCTAATCAGCCTCAAAGCCCCCTCCCCCCTCCCAACACCATCACCTTGGGGTTAGGGTTTCGCCATATGATCTGGCAGGGGAGAGGCACGCATTCAGGCCATAGAGTGCTCGCCGAGGTCATTTGCCACCTCCCAACTGCCTCCTCCAGGCAGCCCTCACAGTGGGCCGCTCTGTAATCAAGAGCCTGGTTCCCAACTCTGCTGTCCTGCTGTCTGGCTGCCCACAGCTGTGATGCCTCATTCCTCTGCCCCCTCCCACCCCTGGAGCCCACATCTGGCCAAGCTGACCAGAAAGCCTGGGTGCTCCCTCCTTTGGGGGTTCAAACCACATACAAGAACCCTCCCACTACCCCTCCCCCCCAACCTTGACAAAGAGCCCCACCTATCTCCTTTCCATGACCTCTCAAGCCATGTTCTGACCAGCGTGGGGACCTGCCCTGCTCTCCACCAGAAAACTCAGGATGTGAGGAGGAAACTTTATCATAACCTCTTGGTGGGTATGGCTTCACCAGTCTCCACATTCAAACCAAATCTGGGGCGGGGGTCCATCCTGTTCCCACAGAGTAGCCAGGACACAGCCCCTCCCACCCTACACACTTGCCCCTTGTGGGCCGAGGCAGGCTCTGCTCCCCTGTTGACTGAGTGCCCACGTGGGCCGTAATCAGGCCTGGCGCTGGGACAAAGCAGACAGGGTCTCCCTTCAGTAGCCTGCCCTCCCCCGCCCAACCCCCCACACTCCAGACAGAGCAACCTTTGTGAGAGTGAAGTCTGATCGGGCCCTTCCCTCCCTGAGCCCCACCGGAGCCAGACCAGCTGCCAGAGGCAGCTCCCTTTACCTGGCAGGTCAGGGTTCGCTTTTATTAAAGACGCT
>PVJC01009353.1:20096-46181 GCA_004026665.1 Murina feae
ATACTTCCAACAATAAAGATTTAATTGGGGGGGTTGAATATATTTTTATTGATTTCAGAGAGGAAGGGAGAGGGAGAGAGAGACAAAAACATTAATAATGACAGAAAATCATGGATCAGCTGCCTCCTGCACACCCCACATTGGGAACTGAGCCCACAATCCGGGCATGTGCCCTGACTAGGAATCGAATTATGACCTCCTGGTTCATAGGTCAATGCTCAACTGCTGAGGCATGCTGCCGGGCTGAAGATTTGAGAGAGAGAGAGAGAGAGAGAGAGAGAGAGAGAGAGAGAGAGAGAGAGAGAGAGAGCTCTGAGCAACCACAAGATCTTGTGTGGGATCAGGTTGGACGTCAGGAGAGGTGCCAAGAGCCACAGGAGGTGCAGGAGGGCAGAGAGCCCACCCCGGCAATAGCTCTGCCGAGCATCTGCTATGAATCCAGAGGCAGAAAGATGAGCGCTTGCCCGGGGCTGGGGGGCTGGAGGAGCAATGGGGTGACTGCTAATGGACACAGGGTTTCTAGGGGGAGAGGGGAGTGATGAAAAAGCCCTGGAATTAGATTATAATGATGGGTGCGCAACTCTGAATATACTCAAAACCATTGAATTGTACAGTTTAAATGGATGAATTACATCTTAAGAAAGCCATTCTTTTTCTTATTGTTAATCCTCACCTGAGGATCGATTTTTCCATTGATTTTTAGAGAGAGTGGAAGGGAGGGGAAGAGACAGAGAGAGAGAGAAACATCTCTCACATCGATTGGTTGCCTCCCTGTACATGATCTGACCAGGGCCAAGAATTGAGCCTGCAACGTAAGTACGTGCTCGTGACCTGAATCGAACCTGGGACCCTTCGGTTCATGGGCCGACACTTTATCCACTGAGCCAAACCGGCTAGGGCAATAAAGCTGTTAGTGTAAAAGATTCCAGAAACATCCTAGCCAGAGTGGCTCAGTAGTTGAGCGTCGACCTATGAACCAGAAGGTCACAGTTTGATTCCCGGTCAGAGCACGTGCCTGGGTTGAGGGCTGGATCCCTAGAGGGGGCCTGCAGGAGGCAGCCAATCCATGATTCTCTCTCATCATTAATGTTTCTCTCTGTGTGTCTCTCTCCCTCTCCCGTCCTCTCTGAAATCAATAAAAATATATGTTTTTAAAGCTACCAGAAACAATTGTGCCATCAAGAACAAACACCTCCTGAGCGGAAGAGAGGGTCTCAAAAACAAGAGCCAGCAAGCTGGCCAGAAAAGCGGGTCAGAGGGAGAGATGGCAACATGGTGTTGGAGCCACGGAGTTCTTCAGAGAGCCGAGGCTCTGTGAAGTCCCAGACCCGTGGAGCAGCAGCTAAGAAGCCACAGGCCATCAGCAGTGGTGCCGCTGCAGTGAGGGTGGCCCAGGGACTCTGGGTACCAAGAAGACAGAGTGTGCAGGGAGGTGTAGCAAGGACCAGAGGGGGTTGGATCCATCCTCAAAGTGGGGCGAAGAGTGTCTGTTCTGAAATAGAAGGCTCCTTGTGGGGAGGAGCTTAAGTAGGTTGGTAGAGATGGGGATCACCCAGGCCTAAGGTGTTCCTTCACTCTGTAGTAAGGGTCAATGGGGACATCTTGACCAGAGTCCATCTTACAGGTGACCTCCTTAACCCATAGGCCACGTGGAGACAGAAGCAGAGATTAGAGTGATGTGGCCACTAGCCAAGGGATGCCTGCAATCACCAGAAGCTGGAAGAGGCAAGGAAGAACCCTCCCCTGGAGTGTCTGGAGAGAGCTCGGCCCTGCAGGCACCTTGATTTCAGACCTCTGGCCTCTAGGACTGGGGGAGAAGAAATGCCTGTTATTTGCGCCCCAGGTTTGTGGTCACTTGTTGAAGCAGCCCCAGGACACTCATACAACGGGGCAAGGTTAAGCCTTCCCCTTGACTTCTGCTGATGAACTTGACACTATAAAGGTGTTGCTTCTAATGAATGCCCCCCCACCAGAACCCCTGTTAGTGGAGAGAAGAGGCCCAAGGAGGCATGACCGTCATCCGAGGGCAGTGGGAGTCAAACAGATGGAAAGAGTGGAGATGAAGAAATCAGATCCGAGACCAAGTGGCTTCTCAAGGTCACCCAGCATGTGGATGCCATTACCTGTTACTCCAAGCAGCCCCCACTGAGGTTGGAAAGTGACATCATCCTCACCAGGCCCCTCTCTCCTGTGTACTGAGTCATTGTTCCTATGTAACTGCTGCCCTCCAGGTGTGTCCACCAGACCCTCTTGGCGTTATTGCCAGCAAAGCCCTGGTTCATAGGTCGATGCTCAACCGCTGGTTGGGATGGCTGAGGCTCAGGCCCAGAGCTACTGCCTTCCCACCCACCCCCTGTCTTCCTCCTCCTCCTCCTTCTCCTCCTTCTCTTCCTTCTTCTCCATCTCCTGGATTTTCTACTCCTGTTCCTTTGGTCATGGAGCTAGCACAGCCCAGACTCTCCTGTGTGCCTACCATCATCTGATCAACTCTGCCTCCAAAGTTCAAAGTCCATAGGGAGACTCTGACTGGATGAGCCAAGTTTATGAACACATTCCTCTGAAATAGAAAGACATTTTTAAAATATATTTTATTGATTTTTTACAGAGAGGAAGGGAGAGGAACAGAGAGTTAGAAACATCGATGAGAGAGAAACATCGATCAGTTGCCTCCTGCACACCTCCTACTTGGGATATGCCCGCAACCAAGGTACATGCCCTTGACCGGAATCAAACCCGGGACCCTTCAGTCCGCAGGCTGACGCTCTATCCACTGAGCCAAACTGGTCAGGGCACGAAGACATTTAACAAAAATTTTTTTTATTGATTTTAGAGAGGAAGGGAGAGGGAGAGAGGGATAGAAACATCATGATGAGCATCATTGATCAGCTGCCCCCTGCACACCCCACACTGGGGATCAAGCCTGCAACCTGGGCATGTGCCCTGATGGGGAACCAAACCATGACCTCCTGGTGCATAGGTGGACACTCAACCCCTGAGCCACGCCAGCAAAATCAGCTGGTGGGGTGGTCCATTGTATGTACAAGTTCCTATAGAAAGGAGTGTAGGGAAGGAGACAGAGACCCAGGGACACTCATTTGGCAGGGCTAATCTAAGGGCACCTGAGCCCATTGCCTCAAATGTCATTCTTTGCACGCCACCACCACACACCTGGAAAGGGACTCAGGGAAAAGGATGGGTAAGGTCATAGAGCTTGTCTTGCTATTTGCTATTTGTTCACTGGGAAGAAAGTCAAATCCTCAACTCACTTGGCAGGCAGGCAGTAGAGAATGTCTAAATTGCTACATGAATAAATAGATGTGGAAGCCAATCCTCTCGTGATAAGAAGGCAACTCTCAAAAGAGTTACAATGTTAGGGCGAAGATAAGCAAACAAAATAGTAAAGTGCATTCAGACTGGAAAGGGAGAAATAAAACTCTGTTTGCAAATGACACAATCTTGTATAGATAGAAATATATATCAACTAGACACCCGTTGCATGAACAGATTCGTGCAATAGGCCTTCTCTTCCCCTGGCTGCCAGCACCGGTTTCCTCCTGCACCCGGGACCCAGGCCAGACAGTCTTGGCCGCTCCGGCCCTGGAACCTTAGGTCTTCGCTGCTCTCGCTGCTCCCGCTGCTCCTGCTCCTCTGCTTTACGCCTACATATGCAAATGAACCGCCACCTTTGTTGGGTTAACTTGCATACTCTCCTGATTGGCTGGTGAGCGTATTGAAGGGATGGTCAATTTACATGTTTCTCTATTATTAGGTAAGATGGAATAGAATTGAGAGCCCAGAAATAAGCCCATACTGGTCAATTGATTTTCGACAGGGTGACAAGAAAGGCATTCAATGGGGAAAGTCTCTTCAACAAATGGCACTGGGACAACTGGATAGATACAAACAAAAGAATGAAGTTGGATCCCCTATCTCACATCATATAGAAAAATTAACTCAAAATGGATCATAAGCCTAAATGTAAGAGCTAAAACTATAAAACTCTTTTAAAAACAGAGGCATGGACCCAGTTGGCGTGGCTCAGTGGTTGAGCATCGACCTATGAACCAGGAGGTCACAGGTTTGATTCTGGTCAGAGCACATGACCAGGTTGTGGACTTGATCCCCAATGGGGTATGCAGGAGGCAGCCAATTAATGATTCTATCACATTATTGATGTTTCTATCTCTCTCTCCTTCTCCCTGCCTCTCTGAAACCAATAAAAATATATTTTAAAAACAGAGGCACGAATCTTTGTGACCTTAGATGAGGCAATGACTTCTTATATGTGATACCAGTAGCATAAGCCACAAAAGAAAAAATAGATAAACTGGACTTCATCAAAATTAAACAGTTCTGTGCTTTAAAGGACACACCAAGAAAGTAAATAGACAATGCGCATAATGGGAGAGTCTATCTGCAAATCATATAGCTGAGAAGTGCCTTGTATCTAGAATACATAAAGAACCATTGCTACTCAATAACAAGACAACCCAAATAATAAGAGGCAAAAGATCTGAGTAGACATTTCTCTGAAGACTATATATAATGTGCTCACATCACTAGACATTAGGGAAATGTGAATCAAAACCATGAGATACCACATCACACCCACTGGAGTAGCTATCATTAAAAAGGGGTTATAACAAGTGTTGGCAAGGATGTGGAGAAATTAGAACCCTCCTATATTGCTGGTGGGAACTTAAAATGGTGCAGCCACTGTGGAAAAGTCTGGCAGTTCCTCAAAAAGTTAACCATAGAGTTACCATATGACACAGCAGATCCACTCCTAGGTACAGACCCAAGAGAAATGGAAGCATATGGCCACACAAAATTTTGTAAATGAATGCTCATGGCGGATTTACTCGTGAGAGCCAAAAAGTGAAATCAATGCAAGTGTTCATCAATAGGTGAATGGATAAACAAGATATTATTTAGCCGTTAAAAGGAATGAAATACTGTTTCATGCTACAACATGGATAAACTTTGAAAACGTTATACGACTTTAAAGAAGCCAAACACAGAAGGTGATATATTGTATGATTCCATGTATATGAAAAGTCAGAATAGGCAAATCCAGAGACAGAAAGATTCGTGTTTGCCAAAGGTTGGGGAGGAGGGAATAGGGAATAACTACTTAGAGGGTATGGGCTTTGGCAGGGCGCTGATAAAAATATTCTGGAATGAGATAGAGGCAATGCTTGCACAATGTGGTGGTAGTGGTGAATATTCTAAAAATTATTGAATTTTGTACTTTGGATGAATTGGTATGTAAATTTTATCTCAATAAAGATGTATTTTTTTAAAACAAAGGCCAGAGCCTGGCCAGTGTGCCTCAGTTGATTGGATCTATGTCCCATATATGGAAAGGTCATGGGTTTGATTACCAGTCAGAATAGATACCTAAGTGGCAGATTTGGTACCCAATTGGGGCATGTACAGGAGGTGACTGATTGATGATTCTCTCTCTCTCTCTCTCTCTCTCTCTCTCTCTCTCTCTCTCTCTCTCTTTCTCTCTCTCTCAACATATCCTCAGGTAAGGATTTAAAAAATAAAATAAAAGCCAGAAAAGAGGTTGTCCTGAGTGAAGGTTATAGTCTGGGTCTCAGGTTTGATATTACACTATCCTATATAATAAAAGGCTAATATGCAAATCAACCAAACAGCTGAATGATGGGTTGTTATGACATGCACTGACCACCAGGGGGCAGACGCTCAGTGCAGGAGCTGCCCCCTGGTAGTTAGTGCGCTCCCACAGGGGAAAGTGCTGCTCAGTCAGAAGCTGGGCTCATGGCTGGTGAGCACAGCAGCAGTCGTGGGAGCCTCTCCCACCTCTACAGCAGTGCTAAGGACCCCTCAGGGGATGGGAGCGGGCCTAAGCTGGCAGGTAGACATCCCCAGAGGGGTCCCAGACTACAGAAGGGCACAGGCCAGGCTGAGGGACCCCCCCCACCAAGTGCACAAATGATGTGCACTGAGCCTCTAGTAGTTATATAAGATGATACCATTGGGGGAAGCTGGGGGAAGGGTACAGAGGACCTCACTATATTGAACTTCCTGTAAATGTATAATAATTTTGAAATAAAAACAAAACAAACAAAAAATGTCAGATGGGCTGTATTCTTATCTGGAGGCTCTAGAAGATTCTGCTTCCAAGTTCATTCAAGTTGACAGAACCCAGTTCCTTGAGGCTGTAGGACTGAGGTTACAGTTTCCTTGACACAAGGCCCCTTCATCTTCACGTTGGCAATGGCAGATGGAGTCCTCCTCATTGTCTTGAATATTTCTCACTCTCCTCTGCCTCAGTCACTGAAGCTCTGCTTGTAAGCACTCCTCTGCCGACATCAGGCCCATTTGATAATCCAAGCTAATCTTCCTATGTTCAGGTCAATCGGTTAGTAGCCTTAATTACATCTGCAAAGGCCATACAATGTAGCATATTCATGAGTGTGACATAAGAGGGAAAAGTTCACAGAGGCCAAAAATCTGCCTACCACAGGTGAATTATTAAAAAACTATTTGGGCCTAACTGGCGTGGCTCAGTGGTTGAGTGTTGACTTATGAACCAGGAGGTCACGGTTTGATTCCTGGTCAGGGCACGTGCCCAGGTTGCGGGCTCGATCCTCATTGTGGGACGTACAGGAGGTGGCCAATCAATGATTCTCTCTCATCATTGATGTTTCTCTCTCTCCCTCTTCCTTCCTCTCTGAAATCAATAGAAATATTTTTTTTTAATTATTTGGGATCTAAACACCCCAGGATGGGTGAAGAGTTGGGTGTTGGGGAAGCGGGGAGCATTAAGGAGTTGTCCCCAGTTTGGAGCAACCTAAAGGGACAGGCCTGAGCTGCCATCGCCCAAGGAGAGGGTAGCGGGTGGAAAGAACAGCCAGGCAGGAGCCAGCTGCTCTCCCCTTCGCAGATGTTCACCCATGCTGTCCTGCCCCAAGCTTAGCCTGCGGTTTTCAGGGTCTGAGGACCATTCTCCTGTGTGTCTCCTTTCATCTCCAAAGACCCTTTACCTAAGTCAAGGCTGGAAGGAATCCCAGTGAGTCAGGGCGGCAGCCGGCCCCTGAGTTCCGCGCTCTGGCCGCTAGGGGGCAGAGTCGTCTGCACCAAAAGCCACACAACCGGAGTGCGCTGCGTGCGTGTGCTCCTGCACGCACTCACGTGAGAGAGGAGAGAGAGAGAGAGAGAGAGAGAGAGAGAGAGAGAGAGAGAGAGAGAGAGAGAGAGAGAGAGAGAGTGTACACGTGTGCTGAGAGGCGCTTGTCGCTAGATTGAAGGAACGTGACTGTCTCCCCACGTCAGAGCCTACTCACCCTGCCTTGTGGGCAGAAACAGCAAAGCAGGCTCTTAGAATAGTGGGGGAGTCCCCAATGGTCTCTCACCTCAGTCACCCCCAAGCACCCATCTTCTCCTGTTCTGGCTGAAGAAGGGAATCAATCGGGAGCTAGAGACCGAGTCTTGTGACCACAAACGGCCTCAAAGAGGCCACAAGTTGTCTCTTTTGGAGACAGTAGGGGCGCAGGTCACTTATCAGCTCTCCCAAACTCAGGCCCAGTACCCTCAACACCAGCTCACCAGCATTGAAATTCACAGCAAAATGCAAAACTAGTGAATAACTGGGCTCAGGTCCCAGAAATAGGCTGCCCTTTCTACGGGGTGACGGGAAGATCCTCCCCGCTTCCTGTTGCCATGGTTTCCACTCAGCTACCAGGCAGCCGCTGCCGGGGAAGCCATTTCCCGCAATGGGATGCTGGAGCCGCCTGGATGTGCAGCTGGTGCGGCCAAAAGAGAGACGGGCGAGAAAACAAACAAACAAAAAACCCTGGTTCCAGAGATCCCACTGGCCGGAGAGCAAATATCAAGGCAGTTCATACTCCTTGAGCACACAGATCAAGAGGCCTGGACGAGAGGCTACGCAGAAAATATCAAAAAATCTTAAAGCCAGCACACACTCAGGCACAATGCACTGCTGGACTGGGCACTGGACATGGGCTCCGAGGAAGGGATGGCCAGAGAAACACAATGAGGGGAGAGCCCCTTGGCCATGCTCCCCAGGAGGGCTGTCTTGGGGTCCCCAGCCTGCACAGCACAACAAACTCTGAAGTCCGACTCTTTTGTGCCCTGACGTTTGAAACCTAGGAAATTGCTAGGATGTCTGAGCTGGGAGCCCTGTGGGCCCAGGAATTCTGCATAGGCCTACCTGTCCCCCCGCCCCCCGACAGCCCACCACCCATCCAGGAGGGCAGGTAAAGAAAAGAAGCCTCTGGTCTCCCAACCTGTAGGCTGTCCCAGCACAGACTCAGGGACCCTCTCACCTCTGCCCTGCTGTTTATCCCCAAACCCCAGCCTGGTGATTTTCCGGTTACACAGTCTCTCCCCACCCTGCCCCTGTAGCCTAAGTGATGGGGTGGGGAGGGGCCGAAAGCCAACCTGGCTCCACTTTAGGAAAGTAGAGGGCCCATTGCACTGCTGCCCTCCTGCCCCCAGATCCCCGTCTGCATTGCCTTCAGGAGGCCCCTTCCCCCTGCGCTCAGCTGCTGCGCCCTGCTCTGCCCACGTGACAGCCCCAGGTGAGGCCCACCTGCTGGCCCCATCTGGAGAGGAGGGGCGAGGAGGCCACCCCAAGGTCTCGTGAGAGGCCCTCAGAGCCCCTGAACAAGGGATCAGACCTGGGCCTGCAGCCCCTCTGGCACTTCCTAGGGCTCCACCAGCCTTCCCACTGGTGGAACTCACAATAGGGTTTGTTTATGCCAGTCACGGTGTGTGCTAGCACCTCCCCCCGCCCCCACCCCCTCACCCCCAACCATTAACTTTTCTGGTCCTTTGGGTGATTAAAATTCAGCCCAGACTCACATCCCACTCAAAGCTCCCCCTCCCCATCCCCAGGACTAGAATGGACCGGAATGGAGACGGGGTGCTCTGACCTCCCCTCCCCTCCCAGCCCCCCTGCTCGGGCACCGGCCCAAGGTCGAGGGGAGGAGGGTGCTCCATCTTTGCCTGTGGCTTCTGCCAAGGAGGAGGGTGGTCACCCCTTTCTCAGGATGGGCTCAGTCCCCTCCTTGCTAAGGACTCTTTGAGGCTGGCCAGCCCTGTCTGCTTGATACCCCACTTGTGTCCACACTGCAGGCCTCTCTCTAGGTGGGCATCCCCTGCCAGGCCCGCTGCCTGGGCAGCCTCCCCAACCTGGGGCAGAGGGTAGCTGGGTATGGGTGCCTTGACTTCTCCTTCCCAGCATGCACCCTCAGTTTCTCCTGACTCATCTGGGCAGCCCCTCCAGCTAGCCTGCTGCCTCCAGGGACCCCAACAGGCTGGCAGGCGCCCACCCGTCAGTCCAGCATGCACTTCCACTCCCAGGGCCGCATGCCCCCTCTCCCCAGACCTTGATCCCCACACCTCTCCCTACTTAGGAGGCAGCCTGGAACTAGGCCTCCCAGGAGAGAACAAGGAATCCTTCTCCCCAAGGGACACTCTTTGAGTCACCCCCTCATTGGGCTGGGGGTTACTCCTCCTCCTCCATTAAACCATTCACAGCTTCGCCCAGCTACCAGCATGGCTAAGCGGTTGAGCATCTACCTATGAACCAGGAGGTCATGGTTTGATTCCCAGTCAGGGCACATGCCAGGGTTGTGGGCTTGACCAATGATGCAACCGATCAATGATTCTCTCTCATCATTGATGTTTGTATCTCTCTTTCCATCTCCCTTCCTCTCTGAACTCCATAAACATATATTTTTAAAGAAAACATTCACAGCTTCCGCATGAGGGACAGCGGGGAAGGAGGCACGAGGGGCACAAGCCTGACCCTCCAAAGGTGACGCAGGCTCACAGAGGTAGGCTGCTCAAGGAAGACCTCCAGGGGAGGTCGCTGGAGGGAGAAAAGGATCTAGAGTTCTAGACAGAGCCCTCCAGGCCGAGGAAAAGGCATGAACACGTCACAGGGAGGCGCTGGAGCTGCCTTGGAAGTAGGTCTCCAGATGCAGTGGGCTGGGGCCACGTCTCCGTTGGGGCCTTATTTTCTCCCAGCTGTTTGGCGTTGTAAGGATTTTTCAAAAACAAACAAAAGATAACAAAGCATTCCTGGGCAGTTTGTTTTAATCCATGTTCCTAAGGCAGTTAAGGTGGATCTTCGGGCCAGCTCCATAGTAAACAGCGCAGGGATTAACGGGCCTCCGATTATCTGAAGGACGTGGCAGCCTTGCCCCATTTTGCGTAAGAGGAGGATGGCGTGAGCTGCCCGGGATCAAGAAGGGCTTTTGACAGCAAAGCCATTGGGTCCAGAGGCCAAGAGAAGACAGGAGGGCGCTTAGCACATTTGCAACATCTTCTGCTTATCTTTTTTTTTATGTCTTTTATTTCAGAGAGGAAAGAAGAGGGAGGGAGAGATAGAAACTTCAATGATGAGAAAGGAATTACTGATGAGCTGCTGCCTGCACGTCCCACGCTGGGGATCAAGCCCACATGTTCCCTGACTAGGAATCGGACCGCTATCTAACGGTTCATAGATCGATGTGCAAACCACTGAGCAACACTGGCCGGGCCTGCTTGTCTTTTTCCTCTTTCCTCTTCTCTGAAACACTTGGAGGACTTTTTTGCCTTTTGGCTTAAAGATCTTTTCCTAAAGTTGTTTTGTTGTCTGCACGGTGTATTTTATTAAGATAGTTGCACGTCGTTCCGTGTCTCCCAAGCACCTTTGACTTTGTAAACCTCAATATTGTGAGACACAGCATGTACCTTGCTCTCACCAGCTCCTTCACGAGACAGAACCAGGGGCAGGCAACTCCAAGGCCAAGGGCTAATGGGCAGCTCTAGGAAACGCTGCAACATGGAGGCCTGTTTACAGCTAAATGCAATCTGATTTTGAAAGAAGCAGAAAAACAGCCTGCGGGCGAGCAAGTCACCAGTAACCCAGCGGCGAAGCAGTCCTTGCAAACACGCCTTAGAGACAGAGCCTTCGGTGAATTGGTTTCAAAATGCTTAATTTTTTTTTAATTAGGCAAATTGATCATTACAGAACTGATTAAGCTGGAGTCACTGTTAGAATAAACGGTGGAAATAAGTTTCTTCATTTGAATTCCAAATTGGGGCCTGGAGGTGACCTGGTAATTAGGCGAGCTGGTCGTTAGGCAAACTGGCTGCGGGTGGATGGGGTGGCAAAATGGATCCGGTGGCTGGATGTAACCTTGAGTCTTCTCTCCTCCAGGAGCAGGGGTGCTGGGCCTCGCTGCAGAGCAGGGGCCTCAGGAGGAAGTACAAAAGTTCCCCACGCTTGACCCCGTGGCCCAGCACGGAGGCGCTCAGGGGCCCTCAGCAGGGTCGCAGGGCCTCCGCTGGGACCCATGTGAGTGTTAGTTAAGGATCAGGGTGGGGGAGGGGGCCAGGAAGGGGAGGCGGGGACGATCAGCAGGTGGGAAGCACTTGAGCTACAATCTAGCAAACAGGTGCAGAAGCATTTTAATACTACACCCACGGTGCTAGCCTAGCCGGGGTACCAGCTGTGGTGACCAAGACTACAGGGTCAGAGCACAGGGCCAAGCTCCCTGGGGAGGCACGAGGGCCCAAAAGTAACTTCCGAGGTTCCCAGCCACTGCCTGCTCACAGTGCCTGTCTACGGGGAATTCAGCAGAACTCTCGGGGTTTAAAATGCTTTCTGTTAGAACTGAGAAGATGCAAAAGAAATTTACAAAATTGGCGTGAGTAGCCTCACCGGTGTGACCCAGTGATTTGAGCGTGTCAACCTGTGAACCGGGAGATCATAGTTCGATTCCCAGTCAGGGCACACGCCTGACTGAGTTGCAGGCTCCATTCCCAGTGTAGGGCATGCAGGAGGCAGCCAATCAATGATTCTCATCATGGCTGTTGCGCTCCCTCTCTCTCTCTCTCTCTCTCTCTCTCTCTCTCTCTCTCTCTTTCTCTCTCTCTCTCTCTCCCTTCATCTCTGAAATCAATAAAAATATATTTTTTAAAATATGCTTGGCCCGGCTGATGTGGCTCAGTGGTTGAGCATTGATCTATGAACCAGGAGGTTCATGGTTCCATCCCCAGTCAGGGCACACGCCCAGGTTGTAGGCTTGATTCCCACTGTGGGGCGTGCAGGAAGTAGCCAATCAATGATTCTCTCTCATCATTGACCTCTCTCTCTCTCTCTCTCTCTCTCTCTCTCTCTCTCTCTCTCTCTCTCTCTCTCTTTGTGTGTGTGTGTTCCTCTCTGAAATCAATAAAAAATATATATATAAAATAAGGGTGAGTAGAAAGAGCAATACCATGAGCCTTGCATACCCAGCACCCAGCTTGGAAAAAAGAAAGCTGACATGGCCTGTGAAGGACCCTGAGCGTCCCTTCTCATCCCTCCACACACACACTGTCCCCTCTCCACTTCAGCGCTTTTACTTAGAGCTTCCCTGCTTCTGTATGCATCCCCAAACAATATATGGTTTCCTTTCACCTGATTTGAACTTTACCTAAATGGAATCATGCTGTTTGCATTCTTCTGCAAAGCGCTTTCACGTAGAACACGAAAATTCCCAAGACGTGTCCCTGCTGCTCCATAAGAGCTGGAATCCACGTGTCCTCTGTGCCTCTGCTCTGTTTCAGAACTAATCTCCATCCGTCCGCCCCCAGGATCGGCCTGATGGGCGGTTGTTTGTTCTCTCCATGCGGTTACAACTCTGCCCGTTCGCGGACAGGCACCCTGACAGCCAGCACAAGTTTCTCTAGTGATCACATCCAGGGAGAACGCCCTGGGCCCCAAGGAGGCCTGCATCCTCCACTTGGCAAAGGAACATACAAATCACCTCCCAAGTGGCTTTATCAGTTCCCAGGCCACCTTAGTATGTGAGTTTTTTGTGCTTCCCAGGCTTGCCAGAAGCTGATGTTGTCAGATTTTATTTTCCATATGGACAACTACTTGTTCAAGCATTTTTTTTTTATGGAAAAGCATCTCCTTCCCACACTGGCCTGTAATACCAGCTTGTCCTAAAGTGAGTTTCTCCATGTGGCTTGTCTGTTTTCGAATTCTCTATTCTATCCCGTTGGTCTATTTGCCCGTCCTTTTGCCAATGCTGTGTTGCCTTAACTCAGTACCTTTAGGACAATTCTTAGACTTTACTGTGGCAACTCCCCCCACCTCTTTCCTCACGATAGAAAGTCAAATAATAAACATAGAAGGAGTGATGATAAACGCAGATGTGCGCGAGTGTCTAAACTCTTCTTGGCCGTTTGCTCTTCCATATAAATTTAAGAACCACCTTCTCCAGCCCCGTTTAAACGTGGCCTTTCGATTACAACTGCATTCGATTTCTAAATCAAATTGGAAAGAATTGTTATGTTCAAAGCATCGATTTTAGGGGGAGAATTCTGGGTAGCCAGGGTAATGGCAGCCAAGTAAATTGGCTCTCCGCCGAGCTTCTAAATAAAAATTAATTTTTTTAAAAGAAGACTAGAACAAATAAAACCCATGCCCTTGGCATAACTGGAAGGCAGAGAGCATCTGAACTTCAAATTATCTAAAATAAATAAAATCACAAGGAGAGTGGAAATGTCCTAAATGAAATACAAATGGACCCAAACCGTGCACCACACAATACAGTGCCCCCCCTGAAGTGGGAGAGAGGAACCAACCCCGGGACCTTCCCAATGCAATCCTTGGCCCATGTACCCTCGGGCTAAGGACAAAAGAACTAAAAACCAATATTGGATTCTAAAGAGTCGTTTTCTGTTTTTGCAAAGCTGTGAGCGGACAATTCTGAAACTACTTTCTGAGTGTTCTCGGGCCGAACAAGCACATAAATATATTGCAGATGACTGGGAGCCAGTTTTCTCAGCAGCAAAGATGTCACAAATAAGCAAGTGGGGCCGGCCGGCATGGCTCAGTGGTTGAGCGGCGACCTATGAACCAGGAGGTCACGGTTTGATTCCTGGCCAGGGCACATGCCGAAGGCAGCCGATCCATGATTCTCTCTCATCATTGGTGTTTCTATCCCTCTTCCTCTTTCCCTTCCTCTCTGGAATCAATAAAAATATATTTTAAAAAAAAAACAAATAAGCAAGTGGAAAGAAGGGTAAAATGTTTTACCCTCCTCTGAAATTAGAGGAGTCAGTATGAACTCATGGAACTCGTGGTAATAGATGAGTGGATGGATAGATAATTAATAGATGATAGACAGACAGACAGATGATATATAATAGATAGATGCTAAATACAGATGTGTGGAAATTTACAGCAAGTTGACAGTGGTTAAGGTCATGTCTGCTAGGTTTCTCCACTGTCCAGTTGGTTTTATTTTTCCTCTGCAGGGAGCCATTTTGAGACCATTCCTTGTTAAACCTTCACCCACTAGTTTTCTCATCCATTAATCATTTTCGCTTGAATCAAGCACTACTACGATGGTTGCCAAATGGTGAGGAGGCATCAGACAAACCCAAACAGAGGGACATTCTACAAAAGAACTGGCCAGTGCCCTGGAAAAATGTCAATGTCATAAAACACAACTGAGGCAGATGAAGATATAATAGCTGAAGGCAATGCATGATCAGAGACACTGCTTTTCTAGAAAGGACATTGGCAAACTCTGGCAAGATCTATAGGTTACAGTGTTGTATTGATGTTTGTTTCATGGTTTTGATAACTGTAGTGTGATTAGATAAGAGGATGTTCCTTGTTATTAGGAAATGCACACTGAAGTATTTAGAGAGAAATAAGAATAGCGTCTCAAATGATTTGAAATATTCAGAAAATAATTGTGTGCATCTGTGTGCATGTATGCGTGCGTGCGTGCACGTGCGCACGTGTGTGTATAGACAAGAATAAAACAAACATTAAATGTCAACATTTGATAGATCTATATGAAGGGTGTAGAAGAAATCTATCTACTCTCCTTTTTCTAGCAGCTATATTGAGATATAATTCACAGGTCATACAATTTACCTATAAGAGTTGGATTGCTTGGGTCACACGGTAAACTCTATGCTTAACATTTTGACACACTGCCAAACTGTAAAACAGCTGCACCACTGTACATTTCCACCGGCAACGAATGAGGCTTTCAGTTTCTCGGTATTCTCACCATCGTTTGTGCAGCCATTTTTTATTCCAGCCGTTTCAGTGGGTGTAGGGTAGTATCTCCTGATGATTCTGATTTGCATTTTCCTAACGACTAATGCCCTTGAGCATCTTTTCATGTGCTCGTTGGCTTCTGGCACATTTCCTTTGGAGAAAGACCTATTTGAATTATTTGCCCATTTTTTTAATGGAGTCATTTGTCTTTTTATCATGGAGTTATAAGGCTTCTTCATTTATTCCAGACACAGGTCCCTTATCTGACACATTGCAAATGTTTTCCCTCGATCTGTGGCTTGTCCTTTCGCTTTCTTAATGGCATCATTTGCAGCACAGAAATCTTTTAATGAAGTCTAATTTCTCTATTTCATCTTTTATCATTTGTGCTTTTGGTGTCATAACTAAGAAACCATTGCCTGATCCAAGGTCATGAAGATTTACACTAAGGTGACCAGACATCCCGCTTTTGGCGGAACAGTCCCGATTTTTAACAGTTTGTCCCGTGTCCTGCGGTGTTTTAAAAAAGTCCCGATTACTCTTTGTAATATTTTAAGTAATAATTTTTTTAAAAAAGAACACCCCTGGTCAATGGTGTACCGCTTTAAATCTGGTCACCTTAATTTACACCTACGTTTTCTTCTAAGAGTTTCATAGTCTTATCCCTTACATTTAGGCTTCTGATCCATTTTGTTACTTATTTTGTATAGTGTGAGGTTGGAATCCAATCTCATTTTCTTGCATGTGGCTATCTAGTTGTCTCTCGTCATTTGTTGAAGACAATATTTTCTCCCATTGAATTATCTTGGCACCCTTATCAAAACTTAATCGCCCATGAATGTAAGGGCTTATATCTGGACTCTCAGTTCTAGAACATTAATTTATTAGTCTATCCTTACGCTAATACTATGCAGTCTTGATTCCCGTAGCTTTGTAGTAAGTTTTGAAATAGAGACGTGCAAGTCTTCCAACTTTGACCTTCTTTTTCAAGATTGTTTTGGCTATTCGGGGTCCCTTGCATTTCCATGTAAATTTTAGAATTGGCTTGTCAAAATATCAGCTGGTATTTTGATAAGCATTGCATTGAATCTGTAGATCCATTTGGAGAGTGTTTTCAACTTAATATCAATTCTTTGATCCATGAATATGGGATATCTTTCTACTTATTTACATGTTCTTTAATGTCCTTCAACAATATACTATTGTACAGTCTTGTCCTTTTGTTAAATTCATTCCTAAGTATTTTTTTCTTTTTGATAAATATAACTGTTCTCTTCATTATATTTTGATTGCTCATTGCTGTGTATAGAAACACAGTAGGTTTTTACACATTGACCTAGTATCCTGCAATCTTGCTAAACTTGTTTATTAGTTCTAACACTTTTTAGTGGATTCCTTAGAATTGTCTATATTCAAGATCATGTCATTATATGATCAGGGATAATTTTACTTTTTCCTCTCCAATCTAGATGCCTTTTATTTCTTTTTCTTGCATAATTTCCCTGGCTAGAACCTCCAATACAATGTTTCCTGGAAGTTATAAGTACAGAAATCTGTCTTGTTTCTGAATTTGTGGGGAAAATGTGCTTTCACTATTAAGTATGATGTTAGCTGTGGGTTTATCTGGTTGAAAATGTTTCTTTCTATTTATTTCTACTATTCCTGTAACTTTACTTTAAATTTGAAGTTATGCTTTTATTTCTTTTTATTTTTTAAAAATATTTTTTATTGATTTCAGAGAGGAAGGGAGAGGGAGGGAGAGAGAAACATCATTGATGAGAGAGAATCATGGATCAGCCGCCTCCTGCACGCCCTCTGAGCCTGCGACCCAGGCATGTGCCCTTGGAATCGAACCCAGGACCTGCTATGAAATGTCCGCAGGTCGACACTCTATCTACTGAGCCAAACCGGCCAGGGCTGAAGTTATGTTTTTTAACGTTAAAAGGAAAACAATATGTTCCAATCCAGGAACATAGGATATATTTCTATTTTTTAATCTTTCCTTCAATGTCTTTTAAACTATTATACATTTCTACATAGTATTCTTGCATGTTATTATTAGATTTATTCCTAGGTAGTCGTATGTGTTATGGTAGTGTGTTATCTTTCTTTCCTTTCTAAATTCTGTCTCTGTTTTTTTTTTATGTATTGATTTTTGTATCCGAAACCATGCTATATTTTATTGATTTAATTAACTTATCTATAGATTCTTTGGGATTTTGTTTGTTTGTTTTTTTACATAAACTATCATATCATTGGCAAATAGTTTCTAAATTTGTGTATTTACTACAATGTCAAATAAAGTTGGTGTTAGTAACCTTACCTTATACCTGATCTCAGATGTAAAGCTTTCGACATTTCACAATTAATTGTTTTTTGCTATTTTACCCAGATGTTTCCAGATGTGCATTTCTCTTCATTTATTCTTCACGGAGTTTCTAAGCCTTCCTTACTCTTTGTTTTGAGTTTAGCTCCCCCCTCTCCTCATTTTGGAAAGTTCTAAGCCAGTATTTCTCTCTCTTTGAAAAGTTATTTTTGGTGGGGGCAGGGCATGACTTAAACTTAAATAAATTGCTACCAAACAGACTTGAGAAAATAAATTACAAACAATAGCAAAAGACCCTCCTTCCACAGGCAACATTCCTGCCCTGACTCTCTCTGAGCCGGCCTCTCCCTGATGTGGCCATGTGGTGGTGAGGGTGGCCCCCCCTGCGGCAGAGCCTGGTCTCTTGCAGGACTGGTCATAATGAATAGCATGGTGACAAAGGTGGGGGAAGGAGATCCTTCAAGGACAGGGACGTGAGTGACACCTCACCCCCTGCTTGGGAAAGAAGCCAGATCTTGTCCTGTTTGCACATGTTACTGTCATTTTTAGTTCTAGAATCTTCAAATGGCCCTTTTTTTTTAATAGTTTCATTTCTCTGCCATATTGTTGTTTATATCTTTGGGAAATGTATCCTTAGTTATTTTATTCTTTTAAAGCACATTTTTATTTGTTTATTTGTCATCTACTTATTTGAGGGAGAGAGATATGTGTGAAAGAAACATCCATCAGTTGCCTCCTATACACGCCCTGACCGTGGGTCGAACCCGAAACCTTTTGGTGTAGCTATCTTTCCAGCTCTCATCTGGTAGGTGTGAATGGGCTAATTTATCAGCCCCAAAGTGGCAGTCCTTCAATGACTTTTTTAATTCAATTATTTCGTTTTTCACTGTTAGAAGTACTGTTTGGTTATTCTTCCCTTTTCTTTCTCAGAGCTCCCTAGTGGGGACACTTCGAGACCTGAATGGAAGGTGGGGCTCCCCCAGGGAGGATTGGCATTGGCTTCTGGACAGGTTCCAGGGTTACTTCAACCCAGAACCATTTCGAACGAAATTCCCAGGAGGAGGAATGTATGGACTTCCCAGGAACCATCATTGCAGCTGCGAATCCACGTGGTGCTGCCGTATGAGTACAAGCACGCAGCGCAGACATGCGCCCCTCCTCCCATGTGGGGTTTGGAAAGAAGCCACAGTTCCTGGAGATGCGGTGGGTGAAGGGCATCTCCAGCTCAGCCTTGCAATGATGACATACCTGCATGGCTCACCTTCACGCAGTGGGGAGAGGGGCTATTTCCTATTACACATCCTGTTTTGCAAGCCTTGGGCTTTGTGGCCTGTCCCCACAATCCAGGAGGCCATAAAATCTAAAACTCAAGGTCAGCAGGGTCCACAGATACCCTCAGGGTGAAGGTTAACCTCGGTATGCTGTTTACCTCTCTGGGTTCCTGTCTTGACTTAATTTTTTAGACTCTGGGATTCCTTACTGTTTCACCATCTCACTGGAAGCCTTTGAACAGATGATTGTTAAATCTTTTGTCAAGCGATTTCGGTTACTTTTATCAGCAAGGTTATTCAGAGAATCTAGTTTAGCACCCTGACTGAAGGAAACGGCAATCAACTGTACATTTGAAAATGTCACAAAACCTACCTGTGTGTGGACATCAAAACAGCTTCCCTCACGGTTTTCTGATTGCTGAAATCTGGGCACATTCATCTAAGATAAATGTCTTTCTTTCGCTCTTGGTTTGTTGTTGACCGGGAGCCTTGTGTGTTTTTTATTGTAGATATTTTTGCAACAATAATTACATTCTGACTTAGCTGTGTCACCGAATGGCTGTCCCCCTACTAGATAATAATAGAGACCACATCTGGTTTGTTTTCTCCTCTTTCAGTAAAGATTAGGTGTAGGTACACCTATGAGAGGAAAAAAACTCATAATAATAGTGGCTTAACCAAGGTAGACATGTATTTGTCTTGTGCATTAATGAAGTCCAGAGGGAACACATTTAGGGCTAAGATAGATATTCCACAAAATCATTCAGGATCAAGGGTGTTTCCAGATCATTCCCAACTCACTGCTCCATGATCCTTAGGTGGAGCCTTCATTGCCTGGAACCAAGATGGCAGCTAGAGCTCCAGCCATCACCCCAGAATGGAGATGAGGTAGAGAACACAGGAAGGAGTGGACAAGGGGAACAAGGAGTGTCCCAAAAGGTACTATCCAAACCTTCCAGTTAAATCTCACTGGCCAGGCCCAGCCGGTGTGGCTCAGTGGTTGAGCATCAACCTATGAACCAGGAGGTCATGATTCAATTCCCGGTCAAGGGCACATGCCCAGATTGTGGCTCAATCCCCAGTGGGGGGCGTGCAGGAGGCAGCCGATCAATGATTCCCTCTCATCATTGATGTTTCCATCTCTCTCTCCCTTCCTCTCTGAAATCAATTAAAAAATATTTTTTGAAAAGTTCATTTTAAAAAATACTACAGAAAACAGGGGGGAATATAAATTAAAAGGTTGGGCAAAACCCAACCAGTAAAATATGCAGACAATCCACTTAGAAAATGGACAAAAGACATTTCACCAAAACGGCCACGTGGGTGGCAAATGGGCACATGAAACATCGTTAGGTGTCAGGCAAGCGCAGGTCAGAACCCAGTGCAATGTGACTGCGTGTTTGTTTGAAGGGCTGAAATGAAAGGCAGGGGCAATTGCAAGGGTGGGTGAGGACGTGGAGAAATGGGCATGGGCATGGGCCTGGCTGGTGTGGCTCAGTGGTTGAGTGTCGACCTATGAACCAGGAGGTCACGGTTTGATTCCCGGTCAGGGCACATGCCGGGGTTGTGGGCTCAATCCACAGTGGGGGGCATGCAGGAGGCTGCCCATCAATGATTTTCTCATCATTGATGTTTCTATCTCTCTCCTTTTCCCTTCCTCTCTGATATCAATGAAAAAAAAATATTTTTTTCATTGATTTTTGCAACAATAATTACATTCTCATAGGTGTACCTGTACCTAATCTTTACTGAAAGAGGAGAAAACAAACCAGATGTATGTATATAAAAGACAACAGGGCAGCCACTCTGGAAAAGAATTTGTCAGTTCCTTATAAAACTACACATCTATGGAAGGAAGCGTGAGGACTGCGTTTTGATTGCAGTGGCATCACATAGATCCACAGGGGCGATGGGAGTGCAGAGACACACGCACACGCATGCGCACACATGCAACGGGGAGCCGCTCTGGGATGGCGCGGGTCTCATCTGCAGGACGTGCGAGAGGCAGAGGCTGGGGAGCGGGGGAGAGGGGCGCCGACCTCCTGTCCCTTTCTTTGCAACTTCCTGTGACCCTAACTACAATATTTCAAAATAAGAAATTCCCAGAACGACTCCAGAAAACAAAAGAAGGATCTAAATGAAAAATACAAGCAAATTGTTGATCATTGTTGACACTGGCTGATGGGTCCTCGGGGCTTCATTAACCATTCTCCCTCCCTTTGCCTTTGGTTGACATTTTCCATGATAAACAGTTTTCTTAAGAGGCACTGCTAAACCAATGTCTGTTGAATGAATAAATGAAGGATTAATGAATAACCCCAGTCTAAACCTGTGGTTCTATAGATAATAGAAGCAAGACTTAGGGAGGGAGAGGCCTGCTCAAGGCCACACTGAATAGCAGAGGCCGAACCAAGCATCAAAAGCCAGGGCTCCTGATCTGCGGCTTAAACATATTTTTTAAACTTTACACAAGCATTACGTAAACACAAGCTTTAAAACAACAAAAAAAAAAGACCATAAAATGAGAGCTCTAACATGGGGTGGGGGGGAAACTGAGGGCTCCAACTTGGGGGAGGGGAGAAACTGGGGGACCCGACCTGGGGAGAGTCCCCAGTAAAAGGCCAGGGGAGACCCAGGATGCCAGGGACAGGGGCACGGCGGCTGGCCAGGGCTCCGCCGTGAGAGATTTCCTTGGCGATGAAATCACCAGAATGCCTGGTGTGTTTGAACGTCTTGAGAGAACATTTACACACCGGGACGAGTCTGGGGTTGAATTAGTGATAAGTGCATGGGAAGCTAAGCAAACAGCCAGCCAAAGGACAATTATTAACTCCTGGGAAAACAAAATGCTGTGCAGAGAAGAAAAGTAACCACGCTTGCATGGCTTAACTGTGAATGGCCTTTACGTGGCTGCATAATTTTCAAGGATGGGGGGATCGGAGGGAGCGGGGAGAACAGAGCCCTGGGCTCACAGAGGAAGCACTGGAGCGGGCTGAGGTTGTAAGGGCAGCAGCCCCCGGGTGGGGCAACCTCGTGAGCCTACGTGTAGTTGCTCAGGACGTGGCCAGTCCCTCTTCCAACCTGCTCAAGGGTCCAAAGGATTGTACCTTCAGACCGCATGCTCCTCCCCCACTCCTGTCCTCCCCTGGGCCCCATGTTTTCCTGAGGCAACAGAATCCACCACCCCAGCTGTGCCTCTTGCCCTGCTTCCTCGCGTCCCTCCCAATGGCCTGTCCTTGCTTTGCCTGAGGGCAGCCCTTCTGCAGGGGCCCCGGCCCCACCCTGCTGGCCACTCCAGTCCTTCAATTCCCACCCCCCTCTCAGCCACCGGAGACTTCAAACACCAACCTGTGCACCTTCCCAGCCAGACACACCCAGGCCAGGGGACTCCTGTCCAGCTCTGTGCTGGACAATGGGTAGGTGACGGGGAGGAGGACACCCAGTTCCCCATAGCCAGATCCTCACACTCGAGGGTATTTTTCCATTGATATTTAGAGAGAGTGGGAGGGAGAGGGAGAGACAGAGAGAGAAAAACATCAACATGAGAGAGATACATCGATTGGTTGCCTCCTGCACACACCCGGCCCTTGACTGGAATGGAATCCAGGACCCTTTAGTGAGTGGGCCGATGCTCTACCCACTGAGCCCAGTCGGCTTGGTGGCAGTTGTCCCTTTCACACCTTCACCTAAGAACAGCCACCCCACAGAGCAGAACACAGCCACAGTGTGGGCCCCATCCTCCAGTACAACTGGAGCCACCCACCAAGCCCTTGTCCTCAGAGCTGGGCAGCCTGAGAATGTGACCCATAGTGGGTGTGGTAGTAAATGGTGGCGCCCTCTCCCTCCTTCCCTCAAGATATGTCTATATCCTAGAGCCTGTGAATGTGACTTATCAGGACAGAGGGCCTCTGCAGATGAGTTTAACGATCTAGAGATGAGATCATCCTGATGACCCGAGTGGCCCAAAATCCGATGACAAGTATCCTTATGAGAGACAGCAGACCTCAGCCAGCATGGCTCAGTGGTTGAACGATGACCTATGAACCAGGAGAGCATGATTTGACTCCCATCAGGGCATAGGCTCGATCCCCAGTGTGGGGCGTGCAGGAGGCAGCGATCAATGATTCTCTCATCATTGATGTTTCTCTCTCTCCCTCTCCCTTCCTCTCTGAAATCAACAAAATTATATTTTAAAAAAATAATGAGACAGAAGCAAACCAGGGGGAAAAAAGGTCACTTGAAGGTGGAAGCAGAGATGGGAGTGGTGTCTAAAGCCAAGAATTGCCTGGAGCCCCCAGAAACGGGAAGACACAGGGTGGACTCTGCCCTGGAGCCTGAGAGGCCCTCCCCATCCTGGGTGTCACCGTCTGGCCCCCAACACCATGCGAGAGGACATTACTGCTGCTTCAGGCCCCCAGTTGTGGTCCTCTGCTAGGGCAGCTCCAGGACACACCTACAGTGAGAGAAACAGGGACAGAAGAAACAGCCCCTTTATGCACACAGGGGGGTGAGGGCCACTGGCCGCAGCAAGCCCGCCCGGCCTCACAGCGGGGTGCCTAGCAAACCAGCCTGGCCTACACAGGCCAGGGCTGTGGGCGCTGCTCCTGTCTTAAAGGACAAGAGCCTTGAACCTTCGTGCCCAGCCCATTGTCACTGGCTATGAGGGCTGAGCCCCAGGGAAGGAGGGGCAGGGGTACACGGGAGCCTCCTGTAGACACCACCTTTCTTACAGACCCATTCAACTGCTACCCACACTGACACTGCTCTGGCCACGGTCACCAAAGCCCTCTGTGCCACCAAACCTGGTGGTCACAGCTGTCTTCATGGTACCTGACCGTTCAGCAGCTCATCTCCCTTTTCTTTCTCTCTGCCATGACTCCCCTCCCAGAGGCCTGACAGCCCATCTATCTGTCCGTCTGTCTGCAGCTTCAGCTCCATGATCTCTTACCTTGACTAGGGGCGGGGAGGAGCAGAAGAGTCTGACAGACCGGTTCTCTGAGGTGTCCTTGGGTCTGTGTGTCAAGATTGGGGGATGGGCCCTGGCCTGTTTGGCTCAGTGGATAGAGCGTCGGCCTGCAATCTGAGGGGTCCCGGGTTTGATTCTGGTCAGGGGCATGTGCCTTGGTTTCAGGCGCATCCCCAGTGGGGAGTGTGCAGGAGGTGGCTGATCGGTGTTTCTCTCTCATCGATGTTTCTGACTCTCTATCCCTCTCCCTTCCTCTCTGTAAAAAATCAATAAAAATTTTTTTTTTTAAAGATTGGGGGATGGGCCCTAGCTGGTTTGGCTCAGTGGATAGAGCATCGGTCTTCGGACTGAAGGGTCCAAGGTTCGATTCCAGTCAAGGGTACATGCCCACCTTTCGGGCTCGATTCCCAGTAGGAGGTGTGTGTGCAGGAGGCAGCCAATTGATGATTCTCTCTCATCATTGATGTTTCTATCTCTCTCTCCCTCTCCCTTCCTCTCTGAAAGCAATAAAAATGTATTTTTTTAAAGAAGATTGGGGCATGGCATTGTGAGCCGGAGGAGTAAAGGTCATAGCCAAGAGACACAGAATGTTCATTCAATCCAAGGCACAAGGAGGGGAGGGCTGGGGGAACTCAAGTGGGGGCCGAACTCTACAGAAGGGTTCATGCTAGCCTGAGCACCAGCACCGCCCCCTTGGGGGTAAGCAGGGTTACAGGAATCCAAACTCACCATGAAGCTAGGTGCTCAGAGCTTCCAGACCCAGGACGACATCACAGCTCTACGGAGGTAGCCACCCAGAGCCCGGGTCACCAGAGAGCATGTGATTGGAGAATCAGGGACCTGCCACAACCACACTGGCTCCAAGGGGCTCTGCAATGGTGCCCTTTATCTGAGTACGGGTAACCATCTGGCTGCCCTCGTTGAATGTCAGCACCATGACAAGCCGCTTGGTTTTCTTCACTTTTCTATCAGAACTTGGCACAGCGAGTGGTCCATCAGAGGTGCTTCACTGTTTGATGAATGAATGAAGTGGCCCATCATAGGTGCTTCACCATTTGATGAATGAATGAAGTGGCCCATCATAGGTGCTTCACCATTTGATGAATGAATGAAGAGGCCCATCAGAGGTGCTTCATCATTTGATGAATGAATGAAGTGGCCCATCAGAGGTGCTTCACCATTTGATGAATGAATGAAGTGGCCCATCATAGGTGCTTCACCATTTGATGAATGAATGAAGTGGCCCATCATAGGTGCTTCACCATTTGATGAATGAATGAAGAGGCCCATCAGAGGTGCTTCACTATTTGAATGAATGAACGAAGAGGCCCAACATTCCATGCAAGTGTAGGGAACAGAGGCTGGTCTGGACAGCCCTGGCAATGGGCCACTGCCACCACAGCATGGCTGCTGTGCCCTCTCCCTTTGAGGGTGTTGCTGACAGTGCCCAGGTACAAGTGGCCTCCTGCTCAAAGCCACACAGTCTGGAGCTTGGGGGCCCCTGGGAACATGTCACCCAAGTCCTGCTCCACCTCCTCGTTGTCCTGAATCCAAGTCTCTTCCCTGTGGTCAGGTCTCATGGGCCACCAGTAGGGGCAGTGGCCTCTGAGCTAGTGATCACTAAGCACCAGGCCACATATGAAGGGGCCACAACCCGGCAGACCACCGTCAAGGGGGCGAGGCAGGCACTGCAAGGGTCCTCCTCCTCCTAAGGGGGCGGACAGAGATGGGGTGTTGGGGAAGTGGGTGAGGAGGCATTGGGGAGGAAAAGTTGGGTATTGGCCCTTTCCCCATCTGCCTGGCTCCATTCTCCCTCATCTGAGGTATCCGAGGATGGGCAGGAGAGGCAGCTAGGGTGCCAGGGAACGAGCCAGGCCAGAGGCAGCTTCTTCCTGGGACAAGTTGACATCAAGACCTCAGCAGGGAAGGGGCCTGGAGAAAGGGTCCAGGTGAACCAGCAGTGGGGAAGCCAGGCCTAAGAAGGCCCTGGGTCAACTTCAAAAGGGGCAGGGGCCCCAGCCGGCATGGCTTAGTGGTTGAGCACTGACCTATGAACCAGGAGGTCACCGTTCGATTCCCGGTCAGGGCACTTGAGCCTCAGTGTGGGGCGTGCAGGAGGCAGCCGATCAATGATTCTCTCTCATCATTGATGTTTCTCTCTCTCCCTCTCGCTTCCTTTCTGAAATCAATAAAAAAAATATATTTTAAAGGGGGGCAGGGGTCTAAGCAGTGCCTGCAGAGGGCGGACACCTCCCCCAGGGCCACTGTGGGTGCCATATGGTGGATAAAAGAGGGAAGGTTCTCCTGAAAACCCAAGGACGCCGTCAGCTGTAGCCCACGGCGGGGCCACCCGGCCCAACCTCACCTCCGTCCACTTCCCCTCATTGTGGCAGGTGGCCCAACCTGCTCTGAGGGAAGTGGCCTCACCACCGGAGGCAGGGACATAGCCCAGGGGGCAGCGAGCCCA